>LOJH01052012.1:0-12420 GCA_001685095.1 Ellobius talpinus
ATACAATTTGTGTGTTGTTATTTCGGGGTATAAGCTAGCCGCGTGGGAGCTGGGCGGGATGAAAAGCAGGCCCACTCCCCTATCACTACAGAGCCTGTCCACTCATGCTCAGTGGATAAGATCACATTCAACACTAGAACGTCTGGAGGTAGCATTGCACGCATGAGCCTCTGCAGCATTAGGACATGGGGAATCGAGGATAAAATCCTGATGAATGGCAACATTTGGGGTTGAGGATACAGTTCAGTGGTAGAGTACTTGCCTGTTACAAATAAGGCCCACATATAAAACAAGTACCCACCCACCCCCCAAAAAACAAATAAGAAAGACAAACTCAATGCCTCATGGAACAGAAAAAGGAAGAGACCATAAGAATCATCAAAAGAAAGTCTGAAAAGAAAAAAAACCAAAGAATCTGTACTCTCATTATAACAAAATAAGATTTCAAGAAAGAATAAGTCACTGTGGCCAATGAAGCAGAAAGGAGTGGTTCTTTGTAAGGCTAAGAACACCTCTGGCAGCTTCAGAGCAAAAGATTTAACAACAACAACAAAAAAAAAACTATGTTAAGTTTAACTATGAGAAGTTAAGGAACACATGAGATCTCAGAAGTGGCTTCTACATTAGAGATGTTTGGGCATAACCCAACACTGCCAAGAAATAAAGAGCAGAAAAGGGAGCTGGAGCTATCACAGAAGAAGGGAGAGGCCAGAAGATTCAGGACAGGGGCACTGACACTCCTCCCTGCAACGGGAGAGGAAAAGATGGTGTTTGGGAACGGAGTGACCCAGGAAGTTATTTCCAATTGTCTTTATTGTTTTGGTGATGCCAAGGAACAGCTCACTGAAGGAAGCCCCCGTGTGCCACCGTTACCTTCGTGTCTGAGCTTTCCCTTTCTTAAGGTCTAGAAGTCAGAGGACCGCAGGTCTAGAAGCATGATTCTCAGAGCCAGCTCCAATGCTATGAGAAAAGTTCCAAGCACCTATGACTTCTGAGTCTGAGAGAGTAATTAGTGAAGGCGCCTCAAGTGTCTCACTGAGAGACAACACAGTTCAAAGCACTGATGTGCTAGCCAGGAGTGGCACCAGGTATCGTAGTTATCCTTACAATGGTTTCAATGTCATCATACACACCTTTACATTTTCCCAGGGATATTTAAGAATCTAGACCTTGTTTGCTCTCTCCTTCCCTACAGAGCACGTTCTTCTTCCTACGCTATGAAAGAGAATGAGTGCTGCTTTCTCTCACCCTAGTTTCCAGAGAAAAGGCCAATTATACACTCAATGCCTCCTAATCTACAGAAATCTTTCATGGAAATCTGCCTTGGCCCCATGACACTGCAGAGGGTTGAGGGCAAGGGCATTTAATTTTCAGTACAGAGCAGGCTCCTGCTATGGTTTGGACAGAATTAACTACCACCCTAGTGCACGTGTCGAAAGCTTGTTGCTTGGTGTGGCAGTATTTGGAGGTAACACAGAACCTTTAATGGTGGTGAACAGTTAGATTACTGAAGGAGTTACCCCCGGGGGGAAGTGCCGTAGTTCCCCTGGGACCTTGGTTAGCTTTTTAGAGAAAGCTGTTATATATGAGAAAGGCATGGCTTTTCCTTGTCTCTCTCACTTCTCCTGCCATGGGGGTCTCTCCCTCTCACAGATGCAGCCCTGCTACTTTATGCCATCTTCCATGAGGTCCTCACCAGATGAACAAACGCCAGCATCGTGCCTTTGAACTTCCAAACTGTAGGCTAAATATATCTCTTTTCCTTATTCATTACTCAGGTTCGGATGTCTCATTGAAGTAAAACGAAACAGAATGTACAGATATTAAGAGTTAAATGAGCAGGGCATGGTGGTACACACCTTTAATCCCAGCACTTAGGGAGGCAGAGGCAGGTGGATGGATCTCTGAGAGAGTTAACTGAACCAAGAAACGGAACCACCTATTAGGACTGAAAGGTATCTGTGAGCCTGACCGCTGTCCATTCTACCACATCACGCTCCACTTGCAGGAGTTTCTGAACCCCTAAAAACTGGACTGGTTCCTTTCAACCTCTGGTTATTTTCAAATTCTTAATGCTTATAGTGAAGAAGACCATGCTCCAACTCTAGCACTGTGCCTGCTGCCAAGAGATCTCGCCATCCCTCTCCCACAGCAAGGAACCCAAGTGCTGCTGAAGCAGCAACATGGCTCACACGCACCAGGAACACGCACGCAGCTAGAGTCACAAAGGGGCCCTGCTCATCTGCCTTAGATCTCACTACACAGGGAGCTTAGCAGAGCTGCAGGCTTTTGCCTAACATGAAAAATCTGCGCTACAAAGTCTTACACTTCTCCTGAGCAAGCAAGAACAAAATTCTCCTCCATATATCCATGAGACTTGCTTTCTGCTGCTGTACAAACTGCTATAGACTTGATGGCTTAAAACATCAGAAATGTATTACCTTACCATTCTGGAGGCTATATGTCCAAAATGAATTTTACTGGGATAAAATAAAAATGCATGCAGGCTGAATTCCTCCTGGAGGTTCTCTCGGGGAGTAGCCACTTCCTTGCCTCCTCCCCAGCTTTTGGAGGCCACCTGCGTTCCCTAGCTCAAGGACCTCTTGTAGTAATGCACCACTCCAACCTCTGTTTCCATCGTTACATCTTCTCCTTGCTCTCCAGCCTTCCTGTCTCACATATGAGGGCACTTGTAATTGAATCATCTTCAAAGAAGATAAGGTCTATGTAATTTCAGCAAGGCAGCCAATCTTTCCGGGCAAGGTCTGGCATCCATCAGAAAACTGCATTTGTCTCTGTTAGAAAAATGTGTTTGCTAATAGAATATGAATGCAATCTGGGGAACCTTCCAAAGCCTCAGTTTACCATTCTGCACAGGTTTCCATTTCTACTACAGCGACCTGTGGTCTATACGGGACAGAAGCCAGTGAATCTCTGAATATGCCTATATATAACGCACAGTAACACCCACTTGCCTAGCAGAATGCAGTTCTTTCTATGAAGATCTACCCGACACACCAATGTTTACCTCAATTTTATGAAACCCTCCTGAGAAACAGAACAGACTGCGAAACCAGCCACAAACAAACCAAAAGCTCATCATCCTTCACCCTCAGCAGCACCTCGCTTCCCTGCTTCTTCTCACCCTAGGGACTCTCTAGGACCTTGTTCTGTACTGACTTCATTCCCCAAATACCGGAGAGCCAGCAGACCTGAAAGGGGAGGAAGAGCTCTTCATTTCAACACAGCTGCGCAGGACAAGAAACAAATGGCCAGTCGGGGCATTTCTAAGATAAGCCTCCAAGCATTTTGCGTAAGGTTCTTATCTATAGGAAGTTAAACTCTTTCTTAAACTAAATCAACAAATATCCTTTCATCCTTCAAAGTCTATCATCTCCAAAGTCTTCCCAGTGTGGCAAACAGCACAGCGACTCTACCCTCTGAGCAGACAGGATGGTATCCTGGGCTAGCCTGTGACAGCAGACATCAGAAGGAAAAGGCAGACTGTCTCTACTGTGCTCACTCCCCCAGGCTGAGGAACGGAAGCCTCTTGGCTTTCCTTCATTACAATCACAGCCACTCTCAAAACTTCACCAGGAGGCAGGAGACACACATGTTCTCTCTTCGCATTTCCTCTCGTATAAGGCAGTAATGTCCCTTCCAGAGACTCCCCTCCCAACACTGTGAGACAGGGAACAGAGCACACACGGAAAGCCCTCCTACAAGACAGTGGCAAAAATGGAAGCCACACAAGCCACCTGCAAAATGCAAAATGGCTTTCATGAAAAGAAGTGAAGCCAGCAACCCTACAGGCTTTGTGAGAAGAAAAAGTACAGAGAAACTATCATGGGGAAACGAGAGTGAAGTTCCCAAAGTCATTTTCAGTTCCAAAGAAGCTAGCCACCTAAAATCACACCCAGAAAGGTGTGTGTGTGTGTGTGTGTGTGAGAGAGAGAGAGAGAGAGAGAGCACAGACAATTGTAACATGAAGTCATTGTACTCACTGTCTGATGGCTTCTGTCACAGTATCGCAGCCCAAAATAATCTATCTCCACGAGGTTTATGTGCCGGAAAACATGGTCAAGGACAACGGAACCTTTTGTGGACTTCTGCAAAACAAGCCATAGATTGCTTTTTAACAAGGTGTTGTGTCTTCCTCCACGGGACACAATCAAATTCTCATCTTTTAGGAGCAGCCCTTACAGGAGCTTAGAACGAGACCACACTATTCCCTCCAGGTTTTACCTCAGTTACAGAGATAGCTGAGCTATAAATTACAGCATATTAAAGAAATGGTCTCAGAAAAATCACCCTAAACTTTAGGAGCATCAAGTTAATATAAGTCTTTTCCCTTGTGGGATTACAAATTCTCTCCAGGATAAAATGTTTCTTTGTTTTTCAATTTTATGTGTATAGTGGTTTTTGCACATGCTTGCCCATGCTTCATGTATGTGCCCATCGCCCACAGACGTAAGGAGGGGGCATCAGATCTCCTGGAACTGGAACTATAGAGAGTTGTAAGCCACTAAGTGAGTTCTGGGAATTGAACCTGTGTCCTCTGGAGGACCCAGTTTACCAGTTCTCCAGTTCCAAAATGCTTCCTTAAATAAAGATAACCCTCTATGTAAATAACATTTAATAAATTCATTAAGCATCATGGTGGCTACAATTCCCATAATTCTTTCATTTAAAAAATGACTTCCATAAGCACCAGTACTCTTACAAGTATACAGAACAGAAAATACGTAAAATTAAAATAATAGCCAAAGACTTTATTTTTTTAAGCCTAAATCCATAGATTAAAGCTGCTAAATGTGTTGCAAACCCTTGTGAGGATATTTTACTTGGTCTCTTACACATGAGTATAGATAAAAAGAAAACATTTATTGCGGTTGCATTTTAAGTGCACACACATGTATACACACACGTACACACACACATATGCTACTCTGTCTTCTCCCCCTACCAAAACTCATGCATAGCATAAGTAAGGCCCTGGGTTCAGGCTTCTTAATATCTTATACATAATTTTTTGCAAATACAAGAAACATGTAGGCAGCAAGCAGTATGCCATACTGGTCTTGACAATGATCTATCAGGACAGCACACATGCACAATCAGTCTGACCTTCCTCTTTTCTGGCCTCATCATGAGCACTGAAAGAAATTCCCATTTCAGTCATTGTTTCCTAGGGCTTTTGTTCAATTGCAGCTTCTCTTAGACAATTACCACTAGCTGAGTAATTATATCAGGTAATCCTTGTATACCACAGGGCTTTTAGAAAATAGATGACGATATGAAGTAATAAAATTACACACTTGGAAAAGATAGTCCTTCTTACAAACCCCCAAATCTCTAAATTATACTAAATTGCCCCCTCCAGGCTTCAAGGTCCACTAACCTGTTTTCTTAAAGCCAAAAGCCCTTCTGTGATGGACTTACACACTGCTGAGCAGCTTCTGCCAGAATAACAACCAATGCCTCTTGGTGCTCGTGTCCCTATGTATTTCTCTGCGATAAACATCTGGAAATGAAATCACTCAATGAAAGAATATCATACTTAAAACTATAATTCACTCGGTGAAAATGCATGCGCCCTCATCCTTGTCAAAATTTGGGTTGAGATGGGAGGTATATGGCAAAGGGGAACTGTTTTTATTTATATTTCCTGGGTTCTACTAAAAACAAGTAGTCCTCGCTTATGGTCTTACCAGTCCATTGCATTCCCTAGCACAGGGGCTGGGTAGTCCATAACTCGGTTTATGAGCTGGCCCTCTGATACCTTAATACATGCACAATTTTGTTTAGTGTATTAACTCTTCACTCCATCTGGAAATTATTCTTTGTGCTTGGAACAAGGCCTAACTTTGTTTCCAAATGGGAAAAAAAAACCCTGTGCCATTGTTTACTCAAAATGCATGATTTCTTTTAGAAAATGCCTCCATTAGAACAGACTGTAGGCAAGCCTATAACACGTTTTCTTAAATAGTGACTTATGGGGGAGGGCCCATTGCTGGTAGTCCTGAGTTCTATTTAAGGGGAAAAAAGGCATATCAATGCACACATCTTCGAACACCTGATTTTTGACAAAGGAGCAAAAAATATCAAATGGAAAAAAAGAAGAAAAAGGCTGCACCAGTAAGCAACACCCTTCTTGCTTCTAGGTTCCTGCCCTGTTTGAGCACCTGTCCCGACTTCCTTCAGGGATGGACTACATATGACAGAAGCATAAGACAAATAAACGCATCCTTCCCAGCTCGTTTTGGGTCATGGTGCTCATCATAACAACAGTAACATGAACTAGGACACGTTTATACATATCATCTTACAAAATTTTGCCTATGTTTTGTGGCAAACTTATAGAATCCTCTTCCCGAGAAAAGATATCCTGTCATCCCCTGTGGAACCTCTCAACATGATGTCACCCTGTGCGTTAGGTGGTACAGGGACCATGACACAAAGAAATCACCACTGCTGAGTTGGTGTGCCAACATGAAAGCAGTTACTCTAGCAGAAGAGAAAGACACGTGCTTAAGGACTCCAAGTGTCCTTGTCACTTGTGTCCCGTAAAAAGTCCAAGGTTGCTTCCAAGTTTCGAAAACCCACCAATTCCTGAGCTCAAAAAACCCACCAATCCCTGAGCTCAAAATGCCACCAATGCCTGAGCTTGTCCCAAGCAGAAGACTTGAAATCTCACCAATCACCATCCTGGACATCTTCACCCTGGAAAACTCTGCCTCCAGGAAACCCTGTATAAGCCTGCCCCCTGCTTAGTTCCTGGCTGCTTCTCACCCGAGCAGAGACAGCCACCCTCTTGTGTCTTTCCCAGTAAATCTCTTGTGTGAGGTTTGTTGTACAGTGTGACTTTGTGGTACCCTAGACCTCTCCCCTCAGAGCTGTAGCGGCTGCACTGGGGAAGCCTTTCCTGTCAGAGCTGTAACACAATTTGAAAGACAGACAGGACTATCTGAGAAGCTGTGTGTGGCTGGATTTAAAATGACCATAGGAAACCTGGACATGTCTGTGAGTGTGAGGTCAGGAAGGTTAAACTGAAGAGCAAAGCCTCATACGTTCAGGACTTGGGTCTTTCACTGAGTGAAGGAGAGAAAGCTATGCACCAGCAGCCTTCTCCCCACCCCACCCCACCCCCATTTCCTGACTGTCTTCATTTGTCTTCTATTTCTGTGATTAAACACTGACCAAAAGCAACGTGGAGAGGAGAGGCTCTAACAGGCTTGCACATTCTGATCACACTCCATCACTGAGGGAAGCCAAGGCACAAACTAAAATCGAGACTACAGAGAAAAGCTGCTTACTGACTTGCTCATGGCCTGCTGAGTGATTTCCTATACACCCCATAGCCTCCTGCCCAGGGTCAGCACCACCACAGTTGGCTGGGCCTTCCACATCAACCATCAACCAAGAAAGTGTCCCCACAGACTTGTACACAGGCCAAGCTGATGGGTTCCCTCTTCCCAGAGGACAAAACTAGACCAGCACACTGACTAAGGATGTGATGTGGCTGACCATCATCTCATGCATGCCTTTCCTGATGACACAGACTGTGTCTCTTCTGAAACCTTGAAGCTTGATGTGGTGGCTCGAGCCTGCAGTCACAGCCCTCAGGAGGCTTACAGAGGCAGATTGCCATGAGTCTGAGGACAGCCTAGGACACAAAAGGAGACCCTGCCCCAAGAAAAGGAAGAGATTCGGGGAGCCACCTCAATGCGGAAGTTATGAGAATTTCTTACACATGAGAAAGCCATCCGTATTTTAAAACCATCATTCCCAAAGAGCCAGAACACAGTCCGCCAAGCCTCCTGACAGCTTTGCGTTTCCACAGAACCTCCTTCTGAAGATATGCAGGATTATTTTTCTTCCTTCAGAGACGGAAAACCCTCCACAGAGAAGCCACAAGGAGAGCATCCAGTGCTAGGAAATGAATGTCGTCCTGACCTAAGCAGGAACAGGACAACTCCCGATTCCCTGTGTAGAACTGTAAGCAGCAGGGGTGTGTCTACATATGCCCCAAGCCCTGAGCGCACAGCCCAGTCAGCGCCAGAATCTTGGGTTCCATTCCCCTTACTTATGTGTCCTAAGAAACCATCCTCCAGTAAGAAAATTAGAACTTAGGGTTCTGGGCTACAGCTCCGTGACAGCAAGCCTGCCTAGGATCCTCCTCCTGCCTGTTCCCCCATGTCTGGCTCCCTCAGTCTTGCATAGCCCAGGCTAGCCTTTAACTTGATATGTTAGCTGAAAATGCCTTTAAATCCTGGTCCCCCACAAAAGCCCCCCCATCCCATGCACTGCTAGGATTATAGGCCTGTGCTACCACACCCTGGATGTTTCATGTGGTACTGTGGCTCAAACCTAAAAAACAAGCACCCTACCACCTGAGCTTACACCCTGGTCCCTGGGAGATGGGAAGGAAACTAATAATAGGCACCAGAGGAGAGGCAGACATGGGGTACAAAGAGCTGTAGTATGGGAAGCCCGTGTCTGCTATCAAGACATTAAAGATAAGGGGTGACAAAAAAAAATCTTAACGGGACCTCTGAAGGAAGACAAGGAGAGACCCGGTTCTCATATATTACGTGTGTAAAATATCTTTAAAAACCACAGGTCCAGCAGTAGAGGCGAGGCATCACCTTGTTCTGTCCAGTGAGGCTACACTGCTGTGCATTTGGCATCTGCTGCAGGGGATGCGAAGAAACTGTGCAGGGAGCCAGGAAGTGGTGACGCATGCCTTTAATCCCAGCACTTGGGAGGTAGAGGCAGGCAGACCTCTGTGAGGTCAAAGCCAGCCTGGTCTACAGAGCAAGCGCCAGGAGAGGCTCCAAAGCTACACAGAGAAACCCTGTCTCAGAAAAACAAAAGCAACAAACAAAACAAAAGAAAAAAAAAGAAATATGCGGGGACAAGATGGGAACATGGCAGTAAATGGGGACAGGACTGGAACACAGTGGCAAGCTGTAAACTGGCACTTCACTTGCATTTAAAGTTACTTCAGGATGTCTTAATCTCATTTCCTCTTTAGCCCTTGCAGCAATCAGACATATCACAGGCCATGAGATTCCACTGCAAAGGCCAAGTTCCTCCCACCCTCAAGACAAGCCCTTTGGCCCTAAACCAGATGGCTACCTTCATTTGAAATTAAAGAAAAGCTTGATTCTTCTTCACTTCTTTTTAGCAAAGGAAAAGGCCTGGGTGTGATTGCAGTTAGCATTGCTGCAGTTTTCCTTTCTATTTCTAAGAGAGATCCAGAAGCCACAGAAGATATAATTACAACCTCGGCACTTAGCAACATGCCTAAGGAGTTTCTAAATAGATAAACAAAATTCTGCCTCTAATAATTGGCCCCAACCAGCGAGAATCTCACAGCAGTACTGAGTAAGAAGTTCACTGTCAGAAAAGGTGTTCTTCCCATTTTGGGGGACCCCTTGTATTCAGGATGATGGCTCCCCTCCTTCTCTAGAGGATGTGTCTGTCATTTGTCTTTGGAGGTCTCAGCTTTGATGACTCTCTATCCACAGGACTTACAAAGTTTCTTGATTTTGCCTATCTCTTAATTTATTTGATCTTTATTAAGTTCGTCTTTTACTTCTCTTTCCTACTAAAGTGGAGATGTTCTACACCTGACCTTTATCCAAAAAGCTGAGAAGCATTAAAGTTCAGATGGTTTGGAAGCAGGTACTGCTGGCTACTATATTCCACTTCCTTTGTGAATAATCTAATAGCTTATAATCCCGAAATGCCTTGAAAGTTCACTGAATGAATACTAAGAGCCGATGAATAATTGCAAAACAGAACTATAATAAAAACATCAGACTCTTTCTCTCATATCTTATGAGGCTTCCATTTTCCCTGGCCAGTCAGACTTAGGACAATGAAGAGGAAATGAGTGGATTCACCCACCACCCTACTACATCAGGTAAGCAAAATCAATTCACTTCTCTTTTAATTAAAAATTTCCCTTTGTTTCAGTGATATATAATTCCAAGAGACTTGATATATTCTAAAGGTACAATAAGAAATCAGTATCTTATGTTTAAAATTCCTAAGAGTCTAAGAAACAGACGGTCCTGAAATTAAGTTACATATAATACGTAGAGATGTATAATGTTTTCCATGCAATAAAACACACCTGACAAGAATTCCATCATTTTAAAAAACAAAGAAGACTAGTCCTAAGACAGTTAAGCAAACAGGGAAAAGCCGTAAATGTTACAGGACACTCGTCTGCTTTTAGAATAAGAGTGAAGAAACTCCCAGTGGCAGTGCTAGACTGTGAACTGTGTCTTATAACTCAGCCAACAGACATAGGTCATTCCCATACCAGTAACATTCCAGAAATGACAGTTTCTAGAGACTCGGATATTATCTTAGAGAACAACTCCCAAGGAGGACGAGCGGATTTGGAAATACCACCAGTGGGCCTTTGAACCAGAACAAAGGATCCTTCAAATGAGTAATAACACCTTCGCAGATTAATGTGACATTACAAACCAGAAAGGCAGGTTTGGGCCAGCCACACAGAATGATAAGTGCGCTCAAGACAGACTGCTCCTGCACCAAGGGAAAATGAGCCTTGCAAAGGTCTCCACTGCTGTGCCTGTGAGAACCTACTCTGTCTTATTTACTGTTTTGAATGGAAGGATTTCCATGGAAAACATAAATCATATTAAATATTTTAGCACAGGTCCAGTAGGGTACAGTAAGTAGGGACTTGGAGGAACCGCTTCTCAGGCATCAATGGGAATCTATCGTCAGGCAAGCAAGAAAGGCAAAGCAGCTCTTGATGGCTTTTAACTAAGTGCCAGCCTCACTTTCATTTACTAAGAAAACCCTTTATTGTGGGGAAAATGGTTTGCTTTTCAAGTTGCTATATTTTCCATATATAATTTGTGTATCCTGATAAACTTGGAATGAACTTTTCTCAACCTTTAAGGTTTCAACTATTTACTGGTATGGACCAATCTCCACACTTAGCGACATCCAACAGCAACCACTTGCTCATGCCTTAAATTTGGCCAGGGCTCAGAACAGCTGGTGTTTGTTCATCTGTATTGAAGAATCCAGTGTGACCTCACTCACATATTGACAAGTCACCTGGAGTGGGTGGGAGGTAGGGCTGGCTCATCCCCTCCCCCACCTTGTAAGTCTACAGCAAGAGACTTCATTCTAAGGTAAGTCAGGGCTCAGAGAACATAGACCAAAGCTGGACAGTATTAGTCTTGCTGTGCTCTGTCGATTAAAACAAGTCATAAGGTCAGTCCAGAGAGAAAAGAGCAAAAATAGATCCCTTCTCTCAACAGGAGGTGTGGCGTGGACCTATACTCAGTGGATGGAGGAAGGCATTTTTGTAGACAGCAGATTTGTTTGCCTCCCAGCCAGGTTCTGTTCTTTACAATGCTTTCCCCACCTAACTCATTCTTTTTCTCTCATATTTCAAATTACAATAATACGAAAAAGAGTACATTATTCTAGCCATCTATATTTAAGAAACTACACTAAATGCTTCCAGATACGTTCAGCTTCACAAGAGCTATGTGAAACAAGCATTTTATACCTATTGGGGTGCAAGTACCATAGTTACTGCGACATAGAAAGGCATGGGGCGGGATTTCTACCAAAGCGTATTTGGCTTAAAGCCGCACCTCATGCCATGACACCGGCTATTCTCAAGGCATGGAGGGCATTAGGAACCTTCTGTGGGCCCTAAAATCAACAGTACTCCTGTGTGGGTCACACCTGTAATCCAGCACTCAAGAGGCAGAGGCCAAGTGTTGCAAGTTCAGGATCAACTGAGCTACAGAGTGAGATCTTATCTCAGATAAACAGCAGAACGGTCCTTATGATATCATTAGTTTGATAGTTATCACTTCACGCTCCTTTTAGAAGCATTGATATAGTTCCTGACGGCACCACAGAGAACATCAGACAGTAAGAGACTCCAGGTATCTACTATTAAGTCACATAGTAAAGAAATCTGTAAAAGTACAAAGTGAACATTACTTCACTTTGCAAAAAGAACTATGAAATTGTTTGTGAAAATAGTTTTGTTGATATGAAAGTTTTATAATCATATTTATAATTGTATTGCTGTTTTGAAACAGAGTCTCATGCAGCATAGGCTAGCCATGACCTTGCTAAACAGTAGAGGATGACCCTGAACTCCTGAGTCTTCTGCCTCTATTTCCAAATGCTGGAATGACAGGCATATATCAACATGTCCTATTTACTTTCAAGTGCTGGGATGACAGGCATATGTCAACATGTCCTGTTTATTTCTAAGTGCTGGGCATATGCCAACATGCCTTATGACTTAAGGAGTTGTGTTTTTTACTATTAAGTTTTTGGCTATTATATGTGAAGTGGTTTTTTTTTCGAGACAGGGTTTCTCTGTAGCTTTGGAGTCTG
>LOJH01052014.1:0-12420 GCA_001685095.1 Ellobius talpinus
ATGAATGAAGAGCCATGTTATCCCAGGGAATACAGGTATCTGGGATACACTCTTTTGCTTGATCCTGTTAGTTAGTCTCCATTAAAGCAACAGTTCAATGAATGTCAGGAAAGCAGACATGTTTTGACATGAATCCTTGGGGGATAATGGAGTAGACAAAAAAAGCTAATACAAATCCTACTGACAGTAGCAATTAAAATACTTCAATGGAAAGGCCATGGTCTAGCCATTGTTGGTAGCAATTACACTAGAAGTTCTTCATCTTACGTTACCATCATTATTCTTTATTCTTTTTTTTGAGAGTCGGGAGGGCAACCCAGTGAATACGGAATTCGCCCACTTTTATTTTCCATATGCTTTTTAAACCCAGCTTCAAAAGGAGAGAGGGGAGTCAAAAGACTTCTTTGCCAAGATACAAAGAGCAAACAAGCCAGTACTTCTTCAATACCTGAATCATCAAGTAACTATATCCTGAGTTAAGTATTCTGTTGTTTAGACAGGACATGCAGCAACTACACCTTAGGCTAAGCATCCTGTAGGCAGCCACTCCTTGGATCAAACCTATTGTCATAACCTCGAAGGAACAAGAATAGACCTGAATTCTCTGATATTTGGTAAAGGTGGAAGAGATCCAAATCCATGGGCTCCGACAGACCATTTTCTTTCAAATCACCACAAGAATCTTCAGGTGTACATGAGATCTTGAAGCATAACTATTACTGTGTATTTCTTTTTTAATTAAGCTTCATATAATATGTACTAGAACTGTGACCTCATATCAGCTGTGCGGTTTAGGGGGACTCTTTAGTTAACTCCTGGACCTTCATCAATACCAGATGTCAGTATTCCTTAATCTTTTTTAGCACAGTTAGACTCACTCACACACACGTATAGCACACACAAACACACTCACACACACTCACACACACACGGAGAAACTTCCATATACCAAGGAATCCTTAATTCTTAAGGATTATATTGAACAGAATTCAGCACAAAGAACTTCAAAGTAGGCTAACTATTATTTGAAAAGTAGTCCTATTTCTTGAAATAGTTCCAGAAATAAAGGGAGAAATCTAGGTCACTAAACAAAAATGATTTTCTAGGGTCTAAAGATTATAGGTAAACTGATATTTTTCAATAATTAAGATTCTAGGACATCCAAAGGCTTAAATCATGATCAGTGAAGCCTACAGATTCTGGAGTTTGGAGATAAACTTCAGCTAATGCTGCTCAGACCTGTGCTAGGGAGTTACATTAATTACAATAGAATATAACTCTGTTATGGAAAGGATGACTTCTAACACACATTTTACTCGCTCTGCTCAGTTTTTTTTAACTTAAAACCATTCCACTCATGAGCATTATCCTGTGAGAAAGTGCTCCTTTCAGAAGGACAATTTTTCTTTCTCTGGTGACACTACCCAAGAGCAGATTTCCAGCTTCTAGGGAATCAGGGACCAGAGAAGCAGGGACAGGCAGGAACTGTAGAGAGATAGGGTTCAACAAGCTACAATGCTTATGGAGACCTGCATAAGTAAGATTCAAATAAACAAATAGCTCTAAGAGCAATAAGAAATATGAATGCTTCCAGGCCATGAAAGCCTGAATTGAGAAATTTCAAATGAGAAGATTCATGAGGAAGTGACAGGCAAGGGAGATTGCTATACAGAGAAGTTTGAAGAGTCCGTACCAGAGCGACATATAAGAGATAGTAAGCATGGTGCTCAACTCAGAAGAAAATGAAGAAGGATTCAGAAAAGTCAATAATGTAAATGGGAAGAATTTATGAATCAAAATGTGTTTAAATCCATTGTGTACAAAATAAAAATAATTTGAGCAAAGGCAGATCCAAGATCCAACTCATTTGAGGACATCCTTACCCAAGCTGCCTCACTCTAATCGTGATCTTAATAATGTAATATGTATAATTAATGAGAATTTATGAGAAATGGCAGACGGAAAGATTAAGAGGAGCTCAAAACTGATGCCTGAGTTCAGATAGTGCAATAAAGTTTCTTATGTTTGGACCCAGATGTTCTTTTTCCTTTTAGTTACTGAAACAAACACGTAACGAATGATGGCCCAAGACAGTGAGAACAGAATGAGTTGCCGAGAAGCAGCTTAATGTCACTCTTGAGACACAAACAGATTTACCCTCACACCGAAAGCTACAGTCGCTCTCAGGTGTGGTCTAAAAAGACTCATTGTATATGTAGAGCTACATTGTAGTGAGGCTGTCTCCAGTGCTGCATGAACTTCTTCAATACTTTCTCACTCTAGTGATGATTCTTGCTCCGTTATCAGTTTGGTTTTTCAGCTGGCTGGATCTCAAGCTATTGAGAAGCAACGAGGGAGCGACGGCTGGCCTCAGAACTGAGCTAAAATGGATTTAATTGGCCCTAAGATGGTCTGGCAGAGAAGAGAGAGGCAGGGCAGGCAGTCCCAGAATGCTGATGTGCTGATATAGCTGTAATGAGGCAGGAAGAAGATTGCATCAAGGATGTCTCCAGATGGGTTTACTTTGTTGAAATTAAGTCAGGAAAACCAGGAGAGCCCTGCAAATTGCATTTTCCTGACAGACAGCAGGAGGGCTGTCACAGATGTCTGTACATTGAAAGGATCCTGGACTCTGTGCAGTTCTAACCTTATACGAAAAATGACCTCAGTTCTTGTCACACCTCATATATTCCCAGGGCTGCTGCTTCCACTTTTGCCTGTATGGTGAGGTGACACAGACTAAGTTTCCTGTTTATGGCTTTTGGAAACTAATGGCCCCTTCCTGCTGCGGTTCTGTAAGTGTAGGATGAAGGGCAAGATTCGTTAGAGTGATACACATTTACCTCACAGATCTAATGCAGCGGACTAAGAATGGGCAAGTGATGGTGTTGGGAAAGGGAGCTGAGAGAAAATCTTAAAGATCACAGTTGGGGTGCACAGTCCTTATCTGCCTCCACCCCACTTTTGCTTTACTCAAAATTAGCTCTTGAGAGTAGTACCACATGGGCAACACCACTGTGGTCTCTCTGTGTCCCACTAAATGTTGGAAATATAACTACTGTTTAGTTGCAGACAACAATCCACCTGAACTAAACATACCATTAGGGTAAATAAATGTAGATATACTAGATTGAAATGCCGCTAGAGAGAAAACTGGAAGTTTCCTTCTCAGAAAAGTGGTTTTTACCTCAAAGCTACAGTAAAGGTACGAAATATGAATAGTCAGGCCACTAATCCCCGAGCAGAGTAAAGGGGGTAGAGATGAACACAGGTAGTCAAAAATAGTTATAACAACTCTTCATCCCAAACTTCCTCCCTTAGACCACATAGCAAGGTGAATGCACCTTCTCTATCTTTGTGAAAGATAATTTGTTCTCAGGAGGTTTTTTAACAAGATCTGTCACATCTAGCTGTCAACATGAGGCACAATAGTAGAGGCAGTAAAAGGCGTATTCAAGCAGTTCAGGTATGGTAGAGGCTACACTCAGAGATCTAAAGTAAAGTGGCTTCAGTAAGAAAGGAACATGCTTCTTTCCACATTAACAGATTTTAGGAGATCCTCTCTGAGATAGCTAAGTAGTTCACAAAGCATACTTAAACCTGCTGGCATCTGAATATTTCCTAAAAGACAGCCTTTTCTCATGGTTAGTGACTTTCTAGGGGATTATTCTTTGAACAACTGGTACTTTTGTAAAGAAATTTGTTGTGTGATTCTTAGCAATATAGTTGAGTCACAGAGAAAAATAAATCATGAAAATAGAAAAACCAAGTAAAGAAAGAACACAAAGAGAAATAAAGAAGCAAGCAAATAATTCATAACTCCAGAGAATAGGTGTCATTCACTAACAAACCCAAAATTGCAATAATTATCAGAGAAAAACTAAAATAGAATTTTTATCCTCCTCCATGGAGTTGTCAACAGGATGTTAACACTATGAATGTGGACAAAACACACAAAGTAATTTCTTTTCAGACTATATACAATCTACTCATATGATCTTTGAAATGGGATAATTATATAGGTGGTTCTTGTTTCCCACACCTTGGGCCAAGAAGCACACATCATTGTACGGTGATGAAGGCAGAGGTGAAGTAGAGCATGGCAGGCTTTTTGCAGAGCACTATCAAAAGTGAAGTCTTCTGAAATGGCAGGGACTTGGAGACAGCTATGAGAGAAGAGACACCAATAAGATTTAGAAGTCCCAAGACTTTATCAAAGCTGGGTAACCCCTTACCAAGGATGAGTAAGAACCAAAGGTGGGCAACACATGTGACAGGTGAGAACCTGTGAGGACGAGGATATAGAAATGGGTACAGAGGAAGAACTCTATAAATGTCATGGGTCGTTCAAAGATGGGGTAGATAAGAGCACCAATCTAAGCTCAAGTACATTGGGTAAGCAACTTGAACCTTCATTTCAGATCTCAAAGACATTCTAAATTAACAGTGAGAATCACATTCTAATTTACCAAATATGATGTGGGATTAAATGTAAGATACACCTTCCCAAACAAAATAAACTAGGGCATGATCTGGTCAATAAAATCCACAATTGTTTAACTGTGTCACAAAAAAGTTTTGCAGACCATGCAATTCAGTGTTTCTGAAATGCATCAACATTTAAAATAAAATATTAAATATGACAGGTAGTCAAATTGGGCAAATGAGACCCATGAAAAACATGCCAAGATGGTTTTTATGACAATGTACCGGTGATGGGTGCAAAGGACTTGAAGTTCCTTTGAGATTCAACAGATCCATGGTACTCTAGGCAGTGGTACTCAAGAACCATTTACTGGATTTCTCTGAAGTTTTTACTTCAAGACAGCTTAGGGTTCAAAGCAGAACAGAGAAGCAATGATAAATATGAAGAATAGTTCTCATTGCTATCACCAAATGTGTTCAGGAGGCAGAAAGTCTCAAGACCAAATGGGGGCTGTTTGTGCAATGTTCTTGAGTGACCTAAACTGGGAAAAGAAGCATCTTGCCCACAGCATTCCCTGAGCAGACAGAGGCATTCCTCCCAGGGGAGTAAACAAATGTCTATGTTCCCATAGACTCGATGGGATGAGGGTTCATGCACACGGATGATGTAGGAAAGTGTATTATATTCAGGCTATAGGTTTTGTTACTAAAATTATCAAAAACTAATTTGAAACAGACTTTTGTAAATGTACTCTAAGACACTAAGAAGCTATGAGAGGACAAAGGGGAATCGAGATGAGAAATAAGAATGTTTTTTTTTTTAAAAAAAGGAAACTTTTGAAATGAAAGCCATAACTTTGAAAGGAGCAATTCAATATTGGGCTTAAAATGCATTAGATGCTGGAAAATGAAGGGCCAGTAAATATAAATTACTCAAACCAAAGGATGAAAATGTACTTTCAAAATGAACAAGAAAGGCCTCTGAGGCACATGAAACATTGTGCTATAGTATATTGGGAATAACAGCAGAAACAGGATTCCAAAGAGCTTAGCAAACCTGGCACAGAAGGAGAGCTGGGTATTTCCCTAAACTAGTAAAAGAAATTAACCTACTGATCCAATAAGCTCAGAAAATGCTTAGTCATGCAAATGGAAGAAACTCACTAGGATGTCAGAGGAACTGCTTACTTAGAAAAGGAGCCTGAGGAGCCCAGGAAGGACTTAAGGCATCCTACATCAGAGAGAGTAGTGTAGAAATTACAGCTGCCCTCTCACCAGAAAGAGAGATCAGAAGACAAAGAATGAATATCTTACAGATGCCCTTAAAGAGGAAGGAAACTGTATTCAAAGGTGTTAGGTTCTTAGAGCTGTCCAAATAAACTGTCACAAACTGAGTCACTTCAGATAATAGAGGGCAGCTGTTTGACACATCTAAGAGCCAGAGTCCAACCCCAAAGCCTTGCAGGGTTGATTCATTCTGGAAGCCATCAGAAGGAAGGAATCCTTCACTTCTATCCTTGCTTCTGGGGACTGCCAGGAGGCCTGGCCATGGAATATTTCCTGGGTAGGGAAACTTACAGGCTACCATCTAACAGTCTTCTTCAGTTGCAGTTCTGAGAAATACGTTGTGATGTTGGCATCTGTTTGTTGGTTTTCCTGAGCTATATTAACCAACTATTTGCTGTAAAAACAAACAGAAAACCACAAAAGGAAAACAACAAAAAACTAATCATTACCATGACAGCAGAGAATAATCTCTCAAGAAACTTGTTTTTCGACTTACACCAGCCTCATTTATTTTTGGTAAGAGTTTTTCACTTTTATAAAACCACGTTGTTTATTTGATGTATTTTGATTATACACATCCCCACTACTTCCTTCAAAATTCCTCTAATGGCCCCATTAATTTCCCTCCTGACTTCATAATATTTTTGTTATTATTAGTGACTCTTTGAATTTAATTATGCGCCTATGCACAGGAGACGTGCCCATGCCCCAGGGCCCAACCTGTCAGTGCCCATGTCCCAAGAGGAGTTCTAAATTCTATACATAAACACATTTTGTTTAAGATGTGAATGAATCCAAGACACTTTCATGCAATAAAACCTAAGATAATTCTTAATGAGAATTCCCCATAAGAACTGGAACCACAGAAGCTTGCAAAGATGAGTGACAGAGTAAATGTGAGAGTCACTATAAACACAATATATTGTCTACCTCCTTTTGAATTTTAATAGAACAATGGATACTTAGTAACATTTTGCTATAGGGTTAACATATGCAGAAAAATAAGTTGTAAGGATACATGGGGCACTAGTGTTCACAGCTAAGCCCTGGAGAAACCAGGATTACTAACCATACCCGGTCATCTCCTCAGTGGAAGAGATGTATACCTGTTTTCCGCCCAGAAAGCTGGCAGTAGATGCTGTTAATAACCTGGTGACATTTGCTATCTGTAGGGACAGGCCACACCCAAATTTTCCAACATCATTATCCCAGACTCTTCCTCCCTATACCTTTAGCTTTAGCTTTGTTTCCCAGTCAAAAGGGCCCATCCTTAAGGGAGATATCACATGTCCTTCAGAGCTTGCTGATCTCTACACTTTCTCAGTCAGAGAGCATACCACATCCTAGGCCCTTTAGCTATAAAACCCATCTTCATAGTATAGGTCACATGTACTTTGCAAAAAAAGTTTTGATGTAGTCATGCCAGAAGCTTTATTGAGCACATGGGTTTGAGATAACCATAACAGGAAACGTTTTCCAAAATTTTACTCTACTTAAATATGTCTAAAATAAATTATCCTAGGGTCGGAGTCCAGGAAATTGAGCCGCCACTGGCTAACGAAGCCATGCCGAACGGAGTTCTCTTCCTAACACAAACAGATCATTTCCCTATGGTTAGTGATGCTTGCAGGAACCTCCACAGTGAGTGAAATTATAGAGGAATCCACTATTTTGTGAATTGCTAATTAATTGTAAGCATTCTATGAGAAATAAAGAATGCATATTATAACTACTGAAGTTACATTTCTCTATCAAGAATGATCGAAGAGAAAATGAGAAGACAGATCAACACAGAATTTCAGGAGGGTATCATAATAACACTCCGCGAATAGCAAACTATAAGAACAATCAACCTGCTCCATAAAATTAACATATTTTTGAGAATGCTGAATATTTTAAAAATGACATTAAAATTAATAGGGGCAGATAACCTTGTTTCTATTAAAGAAATATGTTTTATAAACAAAAAACACCCTCTAGGGAAAGTGTTAGCATCACAATATAAAACATTGATAGAAAAAAGGCAATATTTGAAATCTTTTTGAAAACAAAGAAGTTGGGAACGCTATATACTCAGTTTAAGACACCAGAAAGACCTTAATTTATCCATCATAAATTTAGCACTGAATTGACAGTGCTTCTATTGTTGGGTCAGAGTGATAGTGGAAAATGTTCGTTGTTCAAAACATAGAATAGTATTTGTTGAATTAAGGTGAATTCTATTTCTCATGAAAATCTGAATTTTTAATAACATGAGATATAAATGTAACCACGTTTGTTCACTGTGGACTCATTTAAGTTTCTGAGTTAAATAAAATCATTTAAAAATGGTTTTGTCTTCATGGAATAGTGTGTGTGTGTAGTATGTATATGTATGTGTGTTTTGTATGTGTGCAAGTGTGCATATAGATGAAGTTTCACATATTAGCGCATGTGGAGGCCAAATTGATATTGGGTATCCTTATCTTTTGTGTTCTAAATCTTATTTTTTGAGGCAAGATCTTTTGCTGATATCACTGCTGGCCAATGAGCTCCAGGAATGCTCATTCCCCACCCACCTAATTAACACTAGGTTAACAAATGTCCACATTCATGCCAGAATTTTCACGTGAGTCCTGGGCCTCCAAACTCGGGTCTCCATGCTTGCATGGCAAACATATTACCTAGTGAGCCATTTCCTAGGACAGATAACTCCTTATAGAGGAATCAGTGTTTCATTAATTACTTTTTAACTCTGTCTCATTTAACTCTTAAAACATTCTTACAACCACAGTATATAATCATTCTGGACTGTCAATGAGTAATGTGGGGCCAAACAAGATATAAGTTGCTAAACCCAGATTTTAAGGTCTTGCACTTACAATCTCTGTTTTTCACGTTGCTTTCAGGACCTCTCCTAAGCAAGCTGACATCCTTTAGCCGCTTCCCTGCCCTGCTTCTTCACATAACATTCCCAAATGCCCAAACTTAGCTTTTCTTTCTAGAAATCGCTCAAGTAAAACCTATCCTCAGCCATTAATCCATTTGATCTCCAGCTTCTCAAAACTCTATCTCCCTGATATCTATTGACAAAAGTAGTCTAGTAGTCAGTCAGTTCAACAGAGGAGGAGCTTCATCGTCTGGACTGCTAGTCTAGACTGGTGTCCACTGTTGGAAGGATGAAATGGCCATACAATTGCTTGCTTTCCCCATGTTTTAACTGGAGTAAGATAAAGCTCATGGAATATGTGTAGGCCACAGAATTCAGTTTTTGTACACCGTGTATCATCATTTTTTTTCTTATGTATCAGACACTAGTGGTATGGGAGGCACATTAGCATGTGCAAGGAACAGCATGCTGTGCAAGTTATAGTCCCTGGTTTTGTTTGTCAAACTTTTAGTCTCTTTTAATCTTGTTTTACCACCATTTCTTCCAAGGATGCATTATCATTATCATCTCACAGATTTAAAACTGGGATTTACAGAGGCAATTGCCATGTCACCCACGTTCCTTTTATTGCCCAGATGACCATTGTTCATCTTTCTGCTCTCTTTCACTGAATAAGAAGCATGAAGACAACTATGTGATACCCTGAACACTACGCTGTCTTAAAATTTCCTTTTACAAAGGTATTTGTCTATTACTTTTGAATTCAGCCTCACTTGGAATTTCAGGAAATTGACACAACACTGATCCTAGGCTAAATGTAAGATGAAGGATCCCTATCCTAGTTTTATTTTCTTATTTCTTGTAATTTAATGTCTTTAATTGAGCTATACCTGTCCCTACTCCCCTTCCTACCTCCCATCTCCTCTTCCACAATCCCCACTGCGCCCCCCCAAGCTCCCAATTTACTCGGGAGACCATGTCTTTTTCTCTTTCCTAAGCAGATCTGTGTATTTCTCTGTTAGGGTCTTCTTTGTTGTCCAGCTTCTCTGAGGTTGTGGACTGTAGGCTGGTTATTCTTTGCTTTGATCTAAAAGGCACTTGTGACTGAGTACATATTATATTTGTCTTTCAGGGTCTGAGTTACCTCACTTAATATGGTTTTGTCTAGTTCTGTCCATTTGTCTGAAAATTTCAAGATGTCATTATTCTTTACGGCTGAGTAGTACTCTGTTGTGTAAATGTACCACACTTTCCTTATCCAGGCTTCAGTTGAGGGATATCTAGGTTGTTTCCAGGTTCTGGATATTAGGAATAATGATACTATGAATATTGTTGAGCACATGTCCTTGGAGTATGATCGAGCATCCTCAATCCTCCATGCAATACCAATCAAAATCCCAACACAATTCTTTACAGGCCTTGAAATAGGAGAATTCTGGAAAGAGTAAAGCCAGTCTGCAGTCGTCACCCAGACACAGCAGAAGCAAGATGAGGATGTCTCGCTGATAAAAAGTACCAAGCTACATGGCCAACACAGACAAGAATTATGGGCTATTGTAGGATGTAAGAGTTAATAAGAAGCCTGATCTAATAGGCCCACCAGTTTATAGCTAATGTAGGCTTCTGTGTGTTTCTTTGGGACTGCAGGGCTGTGGGACCGGGAGAGACAGAAACCTCTGTTAACATCTTTTAGTTCTTTCACCTCAGAATGCCAGTAGGCAGTAAGCTATCATTTACTACTAAAAATAATCCAGAAGAGAACCATAAATTGTTACCTAATGTTAGATACTTTAGAAAATATGAATTCAAAACAGGGATAGAAAATTGAAGTTAAGAAATAAGAGCCTGGCTTATCTGCCCTTGCTTATCTGGCTAAAAAAGAGGGATGATTCTTTATTTTATTCAACTCATTAATTTATATTGTTTAGAACAAGAATGTGTCCAACAGAACAAAAATACAGGCTGTTTTAGCTTCCACTAACAACAGTGAAGTATGTAGGTTCATGATTCCTTTTTGTTTCTGTTATTCTTCAGCATTTAGATGATTGAGACAAAAGAAAAAGACCCAACTGAGAATGATTAACACCATGGAAGCACTGTGTTCTGCCTGATTCAAAACCTGGAGATTAGATTTATCTAAACTGCTGTGGAGCAACACTAAGAACAGGACCAGAGAAGATCCCATGGGGCCCTGAAATCAGTCCAAGAGGACACATCAGCAGGTGAGTACCCTGAGCAGCTATAAAGGGCTGCACGGAGCAGGTTCTGTTCTCCACAGAGTTCCATCGTGAAGAGGTTACGGTTTAATATGATGGCCTTATACATTAACATTGTTAATGTATAACATGTTCCTTTTGGAGCCTGTGAAATAAAATATTGATTAAAATCAGACGTATAGACATAAAAATCAGTAATATGGGAAAGTGCCTGTGACAATGTCTTATGCATATTGTTACATAGATAAAATTAGAGTTATAGAAATAAAAATAGCAAAAGGAGTCATCTTAAAATGATATGAGTAATTGCTTTTGTTAACTTGTTGTCAAGTAGGGGACAGAGGACAAGGGCTGCACCAGAGACAATGTCCTCTCTCAGTCTTGATCTCCAGTGTCAAAAATGTGGAGATAATATAAGCTGTAGAGGACACATGAAGTTTAGATCCATGTACAACTCCACAGACTACATACACAAATGCACATGTGAACTTGGATACACACACAAATGCAAAGGCACACACACATACACACACACGCTCTCTCTCATTTATTTTGTATGGTACGTAATTACACATATATGTTACAGATTTAGAAAGGGAAGGACAAGGAGCTGGGAAAGATCGGCAGATTCATTTACTTGCTAAGTTTATAAAGTTAGGATGCAAACTGAGCTGTGTCTGTTCTTACTCCTGACCTCACAGCTTTCATAATTACATAAATATCCTCAACTTGCAAAAATGTGAATAGCATGTTACTCATTTTGCCATATAACAATGTTATAATACAGGTGTCAGTAATTTACCATATAACAATGCTATAAGTCAGGTGTCAGTAATTAGAAATCAAGGTTTGAGATTGGAAACCAGGTCTAATTTCAGAGTGTCGTCCATTGTTCCCCTCACATTATGCTCTGGCTGCAAGGGACTCTGAGTGGTACTGAACATTCTCAAGTTCTTCCACCGTCTTTGCCTAACTTTTAGCAAAACTGATTCACAGCTGAAAACTGTGTGGTTTAGAGAGGATCCTTCCCTAGTCCTTCTTCTTGTTGATCCTTAGCTGTTCATCCCAGCTAAAGTGAGGGTAGGAAGAGACAATTTAGAGATACCCCTGCCCCTCAGCAAAGAACAGGAGAGGCCCAACTTGCAGGACAGCACTGGAAATGTTTTTAGAATGAGCAATGAACAGGGAAGATCGGCTTCTGTGGAAAAGAAGACAGACAAATATGACAACCTGAAGATTATTTAAGACACAATATCCAGGGGATCCTGAATGTGAAAAATGACAATCAAATCAGATTAGAAATCCATAATAAATGAGCCTTAAATTCTAAACATGAAGCTGTATCCACTAGCTTGCAATTTTTAAGTTTGTCAGCTAACAAATCTTGTTAAAACACAAATCCGTTATAAGAATTTTATTTTTTGTTGTAAGATGCACATATTAGCTATACCATGGGTTAGTTTTCATCTGACCACCTGGATACTGCTGCCACAAAGAGAAGCTTCAGCATTCTCTATGTGCTTAGGCTCTTAATGGAAATGAAGTCCCTCAGAGATCATTTTAGGTCCTTTGAGCTATATTATGAAGAGTTAGATTGTTTACTTTCATTCTTAATTTTACCAG
>LOJH01052015.1:0-12420 GCA_001685095.1 Ellobius talpinus
TTCTTTATTAACCAATGAAAGTAACACATAGACAGATGACCCTCCTCCAACACAGAAGGGACCGGAAGAGTTGGCTCAGTAGTTAGAGCAGTTGTCACATATGCAGAGGATCCAGGTTCAATTCCTGCCAGCTTATAATACCCTGTAACTGCAATCCTAGGGTATCCAGTACCCTCTGAGCTCTGTGGTTACCAAGTACTCATGTTGCGCATACACATGTGCTATGAAAATATTCATGTACACAAAATACACAGCACTTGGTATAGATTGAAGGTTTGGCATCTAGACATCCTTTTGGGGATTGCTGCTGTTTGAGTGCTTCTTCTTTTCAGTGAAGCACTTCACATGTTTGCTGCTGTTTGAGGAGGTGGCCTCACTGTTGTACTGTGCCTGCAGGAAGGGACTAAGACACGTAGTCAGAGGGAGGTTGGGACTGAAAAGGACACCGCACATAACAGTTGGAAAGAACACAGGGCACCTTAAGGAGTGATCATAGATAGGACAGAATGCCCCAGTACCAGAATAGGCAATAGTGCGCGACATACACATTTCAGGAGATGGCATCAGACGTGCAAGGAATTGACTAGGAACTGACTAGGAAATCGGGATGAGGGATGGGTTTCCTTGTATGTTAGGGAAGAAACACTGCTTTGTGACATTTTGTTACTGTGTTGGGAAAACAGTATAAAAGGCAAGAGTTTGATACTGCATGGAGTGGCTTGAACAGAAACAGAATGTGAGAAGACAGGCTTATATCCACAGTCGCAGTTAGATGGATAAACTTGCTGAGTGGGGCATAGCGGGAGCCCAGTGCCTGGAAACTCTAGGTATTGAAGGAAACTGCAGTCATTCAAAGGGAAATGAATGAACAATACACACAAAAAGTTCTCCCAAGAGAAACAATTTGGGGTATAGAAGACGAAAAAGAGCCTCGTTTATTATATATAGTATAGAGATTGTTGTCTTTTAAATGTGAAATTGTATCTTTTATTTTAATATTTATTAGATTTGTTCATCTTTTATATGCATGTATCTATGTGCTTGGTGTATGGAGTCAGAAGAGGGTTTTAGATACCCTGGAACTGAATTTATGAAGGGTTATGAACAACATGTTTGTGAACCATGTTGGTGCTGGGAATCAAACCTGGACCCTCTACAAGAGTAACAAGCAAGTGCTCTTAACTACTGAGCCATCTACAGGCCTTAATTTGAAATTTTAGAACATAAAATCAAAAGGAAATCCTGAAGGTACCATGGGGGGGGGGCTGGTACAGAGCAGTATTTCTGAAACTGTGAGACAGTGTTCCTCAAATCCCACCCCAACCCTCTTTTTGAGCAATACAAAATATCCCTAAGGTATCTAAAATTGAAGCTTGAAAATGACTTAGGAGTTTATAAGTAATTAAAGTTGAGAAGCAAGGGTAGTAATGCAGTGGACATCAATCCTCTTTAGATGGTAACAAGTGATCCTCTGTAGAGTGGGTTTGGAGCATGTTTTCCTCAGGAAGATAAAGTCAGCATTTAACGCGGGTACTGGTGCTTGTGTCTTCTTACCCATCTGCAGGCCGGCTCTCAGCTTGCAACTCTGCAGTTGACTTCAGCTTCCTAGGTGCTGGACCACAAGGGTGTGCCACCCAATTCCCACCTGTGTTTTTGTTTTTTCTCTTTTGTTCCTTTAAAGTTTGAACATGAAAACTTAGAGAAAAGTATAATGAAGTTTGACCAACAGATTAAATTTTTTGTTTTGATTTTTATTTTTTGAGACAGGGTAGCTGTCCTGGAACTAGCTCTTGTGGACCAGGTTGGCCTGTCTCTGCCTCCTGAGTGTGGGATTAAGAGCTAGTTCCAGGACAGGCTCCAGAGCTACAGAGAAACCCCCAGCCCAACAGATTGAATTTTAAAACATTTTAAATTTGTATGTTTTTGCAGCAGGGTCTTGTAGCTGAGAATGACTTTGAATTCATGATTCTCTTGTCTCTACCCCATAAGTGCTGGTGTGCCCTACTGTGCGTGGCACTAATTACTTTTAAAACATTTCCTTTTTGTTGTGAAAACAAGGTATGCATTAGTATATATGTTCCAGGAAGGAAAATAAATGAAATCATTAGAATTACAAATGGCAGAGCTGGTCAGGCCTTGTTTCTTAGAGGGCTTACAGTGGAAGTCCACATTTCTGAGTGGCACGGTGCCTGTGGGTGCAGTTCTCCATTTTCTTACCCCTTGTCCTTTTAATCACTACCATAAAAAGTGTTTTCTTTCTTTAGATTGTTAAAGAGTTTTAGAAAGTCCCTGCTGATTCATTATGTTGCAGTAGGCTGTGGTAAACCAGATGGCATCTAAGATGCTGGGAGGAGCAGCCAGGCCCTACATGGAGACAGATCCTTTTAGTTTTCTGACTTTTCACCAGCCACTCAAGGGTATGAGATGCAGAGTTCTAGGCATAATGGCCAGTTACAGTGGTCTTAATGACTGCAGTGTAGTAGACACTAATCTTGTTGGCCTCTCAGGTGTCCACAGAATAACCCTTGTGGATAAGCGGCATATTGTGCTCCTCTTTTCCCCATGCAGATAAGAGAACAAGAGGTGTCTACTGGGGTAGGAAGCCAGGACTTAGGAAATACCTAGCAAGTAAGGTGTTGGCTTGACACCAGGCTGACAGATACATGGATGACAAACTAGCTTTCCATCACTGGGGAGCCTGGGTATTAAAAGTGAGAAATGATGTAAATTTCTGTTTGAGAATTTCTTTTGTCAAGAAATGTGACGCTACTGCCCTAGCATAAAGAACAAATGTGAGTACATGGGCAGGGTATGTGCCTGCTGGGCTTATGTGCTAATCCACTGAACAATAAGGCTTCTAGATGTCTGCTTGTAGCGCTAGAGGTAGTCCTATTACTAGGTGATGCCAGGGCTGCGGAGCCCTCCTAGTGCAGCAGTTCCTAAATGTGCCCTACGCTGAGTGCAGGCTGACTGCAGCTGAGACTTGAGCCCAGTGCAGTATTGAAAACAAACTTTGGCTACTGAATTTTTGCTTGTTTAATGTGATTACATTTAAAGTTCTGTTCTATTTTATTCATCTATTTATTTATTTGTTTGTTTATTTATGTTTTTTGAGACAGGGTTTCTCTGTAGCTCTGGAGCCTGTCCTGGAACTAGCTCTTGTGGACTAGGCTGGCCTCTAACTCAGAGATCCATCTGCCTCTGCCTTCCCAATTGCTGGAATTTAAAGGCATGTGCCACCACCACCTGGCTCCATCCTCTACTTTCAAAGGTGACTTCAGTTATATTTTGTTTGTTTTTCCAGAGTTCTTGAAATGCGTGTTCAGCATGTTTAAATACGTTGTAGTTTTATTCTCCCTTGATTACACAAAAGTAAGATCCCCTGCTACTATTACTAGTTTTCCTTTTTCACCTAATATATATTGAAGAGTTGTGTTTCAGAATGTGCAGGCCCTTATTTTTCTTTCTCTGGATATTGTTTTGGGGGGAGCACGTGCGAGCGAGCCCTCTGGGTGTGTGCACAGGAGCACACATGGAACCCAGAGGTCGATACTGGGTGTCTTACGTAAGTCTTTCTCTCATTGTGAGACAGGGTGACTCAGTGAATGTGGTACTAACCATTTTGGATAGACGATGACTGCCCAGTCACGGTGCTGATGTGGGCCAGTCACTGAGCCCAACTTTGTAACACAAGACCCTCATGTTTGCACAGTGAGCACTTTACCCCCAGAACCTTCTCCCTGGTTTTTTTTTTGTTGTTGTTGTTGTTTTTGAAAAATACTTTGTTTATCTGTATGAATGTTTGTCTGTGCACCACATGGGTTTATTGCCCAAGAACAAGAAGAAGAGGGCATCCAGTCCTCTGAGACTAGAGTTAGAGGTACTGGGAATTGAACCTGAATCCTGGAAAAGTAGCCACTGCTCCTAACTGCTAAGCATTTCTCAGGCCACCTGTTTTGTTTTTTCATGAATGTGCAATATTGTTTTAAAGATCTTGTATAGATTATTTAGCCTTCATCATTTCCTTTTCCAAATTGTTAAAAATAAATACCCCTGTAGAAATATGAATCTGGGAGTCCAGGAAGATGGCTTAGTTAGAAAAGAGCTTGCTGTGTAAGTATGAAGACCCGAATGTTACCCAAGCGCACAGCGTGTGTCCTGCAACACAATTTGTAATCTCATCCAGGGAGATAATTACAAGAACTATCCTTGAGTTTGTTGGCTAGCCATGGTAGCCCAGCCTCTAGCTACAGACCCAGTGAGAGGCAGTCCCAAAAGCAAGGTGAAGAAACCCTTGAGGAGAGCATCATGACTTACCTGGCTGCACACACACAGTAATTATAAATTTTGCATGTTTACAGGTATATTTATGAAGGAAATTTCAGGAACTGAAATTGTTGAATAAATTTATTATAAAGGTAGTTTTGATGAATCAAACTGCTCTTCAGTAAGCTTTGATGGGATCGGAATTGCGTCTGTGATGTCAGTGAGCTTTCATGTATTGAGGCTGTCCTTTTGACTCAGCTCAAAAGGTCCTAATGCTTTACTAGGGTCAAGTGGATAGGAGTAAGCCTGTGTTTACATTGCCAAAGGTTTCCCAGGTGCGTGCACACACATGCACCTTTGTTTAGTATCTAGGTGCTGGCACCCCAAGTACATGGTTTGATGTGGATAGTTGGCATAGAGGTCTTGTTTGTTTGCTTGTTTGTCTTTTTGAGGCAGGGTTTCTCGGTGTAGCCCTGGCTACTCTTGGATTCACTTTGTAGATCAGGCTGACCTCTAATTTTACAGAGATCCACCTGCCTCTGCTTCACAGGTACTGGTATTAAAGGTGTGTACCACTGCCACCTGGCAGGCTTAAAGTTTTAGAAGTGATAGGGGTGTGTGTGTATGCACAAGGTAAAGGTCTAAAGTTGATATGGTGTGACTTCACTCAGTGAACCAGGAGCAGCTTGCGGATTGCCTCCACACCTGCTTGGCATCTTTGTGTGGGTTTTGATTATCTGAGTGGCAGTCCTTACCAAAGGTTTTATACACGGAATGGTCTCCTCAGCCCCAGATACCTCATTCTTTTTGTGTTGTGATCATTAGTAAAGCTAGGGAAGGTGGTGATTGGAAGGAAGTCTTGTAGGTAGGGTTTAGTGGCAGTCTGGCCGCTTGCAGAGCAGAGCAATTTTGGAAGTTCGGCTGGAATTTTCTTTTCCCCTAGAAAGCACTGGAAATTTGAAGGCAAAGGGATCTCTTAGTACTGTGTACAATGGGAGCAGTCTCACCATTTTAGTTGCACAGGAAACAGGCATGGTGACAGCAGAGTTGAAAATACTTTCAAAGCCAGAGAGAGAATAAAAGAATGGACACCTTGGTTGTGAACAGCTGATAGATTGTTGTGTGGGGAGGACAGGACAGAGCTCCTAGCAGGCCGCTTAAGTTGGAGTCTCTGCTTATGTGTAAGATGGAAGTAAACAGTAGGGGCAGGGATTGGCCAGAAGATGGCTCGGCGAGTAAAGTGCTTAACCATCAAGCTTGATGGCCTGGGTCTGTTTGATCTGCAGATCCCACATGATAGAAAAAGCTGCTGCCTATAGGATGTGTTCTGACTTCTGCAGTCATGCTGTGGTCTTCTCCACCCACTAAAGAAATAAATAATTTTCAAGATTAGAAAAGGGAGAAAAGAACTCGACCCTCAGAAAGGATGGACTTATCTGAAGTCTGTAGAGTTGTAGTGAGGGGCACCATGTTTACCAGGCTGCTGCAAAGGTTGCTCAGAAGGCAAAGGGTGGACGGACGGCCCTCAGAGCTCTGGAGCTTTTACCTGGCCCGCTGTTGGAGGGCTGCTTAGGCCCTTCCCCTTCCCTCGGAGCTGGGTTTACAGGACTCTGGGCTGCACCTCCACCTGTCTCTGGGTGCTGGTCCCACTCTAATAAGAAAGGCAAAGATGACCCCTGAGGATAGAGGTGTAAATGGTCTTTGGAAGGTTAGGAGGGGAGTCCTGATGAAGGAGTTGTGAGAATAGGGGTGAGAATAGAATTTCGTGGTAGCCAGGGGGCATTTCCTGTAGAGAGGAAAAGCCGGTTGCTTGAGATTAAAGGCAATAAAGGAACTTCAGGAATTGACACTGTAGCCAATGTGAAATTAAAATAGCATTTTATAATCAGTTAGGTCAAAACATTTGGTACTTTTTTTTCTCTCCCAAGAAATTGAGACATAGAAAAATTCCTTTTTAATTTTCTGAGACAGGATGTCTCTGTGTAGCCCTGGGTATCCTGGAAGTCATTCTGTAAATCAGGCTGGCCTTGAACTCAGAGGTTTACCTGCCTCTGCCTCTTGAGTACTGGGATTAAAGATGTGCGCCGCCACCACCTGGGTAAATTCTTGGTTGCTATTGAGTATACAATAAAGTGGAAATTTTTAACCACAGTTCTTGTGTATGTCTATCTAATAAATACAGTGATTGGGTAGATTAACGTACCCGGGACTAAGTGTGTGCCTTTGCTTTAGATAACTGTTAATCTTGGTAATAAATATAAAGACAGAATCAAGTCTGTGCTCAAGGCATGAAGTCCATAAAATTCGATTTTCATAACTTGAAATAGATAAAATATGTAGAGTTAATTAAGGAAGTCTTTCCTGGTTTATGGAGGTTGTAGATTGTGACCTGGTAACCAGAAGATACTGAGAGAAAGGAATGACAGATCTTGTTCTTATTTTAACTTTTAGGCTGAAGAACAGTTGAGAATTGTTGAAGAACAAAGAAAGATTCATGAGGAAAGGATGAAACTAGAACAAGAACGACAACGTCAACAAAAAGAAGAACAAAAAATTATCCTGGGCAAGGGGAAGTCCAGGCCAAAACTGTCCTTCTCGTTAAAAACCCAGGACTGAACGGCAAACTCTGAACTTTTTACAAAGAAAAATGAAAAAACTTCGTATTGTAGCTTCATGTTGAAGTGGTTTTTTTGTTTTTTTTTTTTTTAATTGGAGAATCTGGAAAGTTAGCTTGTTCTAATAGGGGCTATGCTCTGCAATCCCTTTATTTTTCCCTCTCTTATCCATTACGTCAAATCCTTGTCAGATCATTGCTGTTTGTTGGGATTCTGTACTGGTTGGTGGTCTGCCATAGAGCAGGTCACGTGGTGACTAGCTGGTCTGGTAAGGTGTTCACTGACCACTGTTTACTACGTCCTAATGCTGGTGTTGCTGACTTTTTGTTTTTTTATACATTTATAAAAAAAGAAAAAGTTGGTAATTGCATTGCAAAATTCCCAGGGTTGTGCTGGACCTGTGTGGTGTGTGTTACAGCAGTGTCCTTGTGATGCTGTGGCTCTTGGTGTTCCCGATAACAGGTAAGGATAACAGTTGGTCACCTGCTGCAGAAGCACCTGCAGTGCAGTATTGTCTCTGATGGACTTTTGTTTCTTTCATGGACAAAATCAAACCAGCATTCCCCACTGTAAATAAATGATTTTGCTGAATAAAGTAAAGTCTTAAATTCATATGTTTAAGCAATTTTTCTTTAAGTTCTGTTAAGTCTGAAGGGTGGTTTACTTTTAGAAGCCTTAGAACTGTACTAGGTTCCCCGGTTTATATTTTCCACAAGGTTTCTATGTCCACCAAATAAATAAACCTGTGAGTTAGTGCTGCTGGCTGTTTACAGACACTGTACGCTGATGAGAGTTAAAACATCAAGTATTATCTTTGAAAAATCCTAAACCTGTGCCTCCGTTATAGAAAATAAATATTATTGCCACAATTATACTTAATTAACACTAGAAAGTATGTTTTTAAAATTTATGGAATATTAGGTCACTTTTAGGGTTCACTATCAGAACTTGATTTTTTTTATGTTCAGAATGACTAAAATAACCTTCATTTTTGCATGTTTATTTTGGGGATAAGCACATTTAAATTAACATTTTTGTTGTTGTTGTTTGGGTATTTTTGCATGTGGAAACTTAGAGATAACCCTGGATTTTATTCAGTAGAATCTGCCTCATTTAATTTTTTAATTTGTTGAAGTTTACTAGTGTTAAACATTCAAGGAAAGGCTATAAAATGCTATCAGAGGTGCATAGGCATGATATAGTGGAGAACCCGATCCCTAGAGACAGTCCTGTCATAGTTTAACATTGGAAATGTTGCCTGAGATGATGAAATGGTAGATTATTTTGTGTTTGCATGCTGTGGAAAATCAACTCTTCAATACGGTGAAGAAGAATGTTAGGATTTTAAGTAGGCATGAGGCATAGCAAGGTCTTAGTAAACAAAATGCCCTAGCACCCTAAATACACGTTTGCTTCTTTACCTGAATAGATTATAATGCATAAGTTAGCTCAAATTATCTCCTGGTTGCTCTACCTTATTCTTTTGGTGTAACTTTTCAATTGATATTCGTTGTTCAAGGTTCGGAAGTGCTCGTCAAAAGTTGCTTCTGCTCTGCTAGTGTTCTAGGCCCTGTATCTAAAGAGGAGCCTGGGCCTCACATACTTGATCAGCCTTTCCGTGCCTTTTATTCCGTCATTAAGTTTTCTTCTGCTCCCACAGTTGCTAAATGACACATCTCATTGTGTGCTGCTGGAGACTCCGAGGTATTGAATTGTTCCTGTGCTTGGTAACTGATTGCTGCTGTCCACCAGGCTACAGGAAAGAGGCTGTCATTGTTATTGATATTCACCCACCTTTGACTGTGCTGCAACAATGTAGTAAATTGTTTTCTTCATGTGTTCCGCTGCTTTTGTGTACATATTATAAAAGCTAAGACTTTCTTCACAATCTATTAACAGTTCAAATGTTCCTAATTTACTAAATATGCCTTTAATTCCCAGTTTTGTTTTCTTGAGTTATTTGAATTTTTTGATGCATTACAGAATTAACTATTGACTGTTTATTTTTACTATAGTATTTAACATTTGTAGTTATTGCCCTTAATATTGTGGAGTTTGCAGAATTCTTGGCTGTATAAACTAAACATTTAAATTAGCCTGGTGTGAGGACTCTTCAATGCTTCAAGCAGGGGAAGGGAACCTTAGGCAAGGACTATAGTTTCCCTTAGGATGTAGCAAATGAGCCTGTCGCTGTTCTGAATAACGATTTGGTCACTTAATTATAATCGTGTATGTTCCTAGCTTGCAAACGTATGTGTGTGTCTGTGTGTGCATGCGCACATGCCGACCTGCCTGTGTCTGTGTGTGCATGCACACATGCCGACCTGCCTGTGTCTGTGTGGCCACCTTTCCTAGATAAGTAGGATGCTCGGTTCATTAAATGCTTAATGAACATTTTCCCATGCTGCTATTATATTGAGCTTCTGGTACTCAGTTGTCTCCAGCGTGTTGTTACTCTCTACCAGCGCCATGTGTGCACTTCACATTACTGGCCATGAGACTCTTATGGAGTCACCACCTGCTCCAACAGACTTGACCAAGTGTTGCTGAAGGGCAAAGACGGGGGGGGTGCATAGGTGTTCTCCCGCAGAAGATAGTTCATCTTTCCGTTTGTTCAGCTGCTGTTCAACTGGTCTTTGGTTCCCTTGCATCTGTGACATGTGTTGATGGTTTTAGAGGTGAGTTGTGAGGGACCCTGGCACCCTGATGTTGGTTGCCTTGGCTAATGCACAACACCATATGTTCTGTAGCTAGTCGCCACTTGCTTGGCATAATTGGGATGTTCTTCCTCTTGTGTGGTGCACGGTGAGGTTATGGTTACTAGAGGAGGTGCTCTGTGAACCAGCTGGGCAGAGAGCACAGAGGATTCAAGATATGATGAGCACCTCCCCCGTTCTTTTTTAAACAAATACCAGTGTTTGTTTTCTGTATATTAGAGTGCTCTGCAAATTAGAGACCTCTTTTATACTCCAGTCATTGTTGGATTGATAGTTTTAAAAGAGCATTGTTCTTTCCCCAGTCCTCAGATCAGTGATCGGAGGATGTGGGAATGATGGTGTTTTTCATACTTAAAAAAAAAACTTGAGTGAAAGCAGTAAAGAGCAGTGCATGTTGGTAATGGTTTCACACAGCCAGGTTAAACATGTGTTAGGACAAGGGCAGAAGGCTTTGTGAGCTCAGAGTAGAGGCTCCCTTTATTTCCTTGCTGCTGGCCTCAGTGAGTCCAGATTTGAAATTACAAACAGTGCCATTTGGCCTGATGTTCTTAACCAAATATCTGATGAGCTCACAAAGTAGAGACCTTGTGTGTTGTAAGACCAGCTGTATACTTCTTTGTCCACCATAATACCTGACACAGTTTGATTGATGAATCATCGATGGGCCTCCAGACGGCTCAGTTCACCTTAGGAAACAGGATTCATTTCAGCATCTGCAGGTTGTGTTATTTCCTCTCCAAATCGAAGAGGCAATGATTAAGATTCTTCATTGTGGTCAAGTTACAGAGCTGTCTGAAGACCAAACTGTTTAACATTGGGTGTAAGGCCTAACTAATGTAAGGTATATTTTTGCTGGCCTATAGATTGGCCTTTCAGAAACTCAGTGTTGATGCCTCCAAGAAATCATAATTTTGTAATAGATTGTCTTACTGACGAGAAACTTCCTTAGCTACAGAAATCAGTAACTTCCTCTGCTGAAGAACTTGTCCTTTGGCATACAGTTGTGTCCTGTTTTCAAAACAAACCCAGAATTTATTTGTCAAATGAGGTTCCAGGCAGGGGCATTAATTACACTGATTGGTATGGCCGTGCTTTAAAATTTCCTTCTACAATTATCTTTTGTACATAACCCCATCACATTTTTGTCCGGGACTATGATACATGTACCAATAGATAGGAATGGCTTGAGGTTACATTTTAATTTTCAAAATGACTGGATAAACAGTTGAGGACCAGAATGTTAAGTTTGCAATTACTGCCTTTGTGATCACAGGTATCTGTCTGCTCACTGAAGGTAACCATGGAAAGTCACACTGTAGGAATTATTTCTGTGTGATTTTTTAAAAGTGTATTTACATTGTTCTCAAGGTGAAAAGCTTCTGGGTGTCAATATCTGGCTTACTGAAAATGGTATTTTTGGAAACTGGGATATTTTCAGACATTACAAATTTCCTTTCTTTAGTTTACCAGAGAGGATGTAAGGGGTGCTAAGAGGTCACAACTTAAATTTCATAACATAACACATACTGAACATCCCTTCAAACCATGACTTAAAACGTTAACTTCACATTAGATTTCTATGAATTCCTTAAGTAAAATCTTTTAAAATAGGTGCTTTTTTTCCTTTAAAGTTCAAATAGCCTTGCTGCCAATTTTCTGGGAATCATCATGAAGTTAAAAAACAATTATTCCCAGGGCTGGCTGGCTGTGTGTGTGTGTGTGTGTGTGTGTGTGTGTGTGTGTGTGTGTGNCGCGCGCTTTGCCTATCAGGAATCCCTCGGTTCAGACTTCAGTACCTCACCCTTAGTCACAACTTGGCAGGGTTACATAAAAATAGTAATTACTAAAAAGGCTTTCTTAATGCTGTGTTTGGAATAGTGAGCCCATTCCATAGTGAGTGCGCTAGGTTTTGGTCTTAGATTTTAGTTTTTCCAAACCAAACTCTAGTTGCAGTACTCATTAAATTAAGACTTGAAAGTCAGCACCTTTTAAAAAATTCCGAATTTGTTACAAAGAATGATGAAGGGGGAGATGCTAGACAGTAACAAAGCCATGTTTACTTTTTAATATTTAACTGGGAGGGAATTCTGTTAAGTAGGTGTGAAGGCTGTCTGGTTCCGTTTGAAGAAATTCTGGTATTGGCAGACAGCATTTAAGAGCACGTGGTTGATTTTTGTCGCACGGTGGACTGTCCACGGGACTGTGTGCCTTTTGCCTACCGTGCTGCCCTTCGGTGGGGCGCGTTAAGCAAGTGTTTTTGAGTTGGGAGTATCTCATCCATTCCTTAGATTCTGATCCAGTAGTGGGTAGGCTTTTCTTAAATACAGAGGGGCAAAAGTGAGCGCTAGTGGGCGCTGTGGATCCGTGGAAGTCACATACAGGGTCTCAAACCTGGTCTTGGGCAAGCACGGCTCAAAGAACTGCTACCTCTTCTGCTCTGACTGATAGTCCTGTCCGGGTCACCCTTAACTTCCCGGCCACTGTGGGGTCGAGGGGTCTCCCGGGATCTAGTGAAGGAAAACCCACTCAGACGTCAGCGGTGGAGCTTTGGGTGGCGGGAAGCGGGGAAGGGGAGCGGGGAGCATCAAGGAGAGAGGACCGGAAATGGGTTGCGGGCCAAAGCAGAAGGCGCGGGACGCACGGAGTATGGCGCGGGGTCTGGATGGGCGGCTGACGGCTAGCACTGTTTAGCCTAGCCTCAAGGTTCGCGCTGCCCCGCCACAGTCAGTTTGAACTTGTGTCGAGCCGGGCCGATCACTTGGTGCCTGAATCAGGAGGCCCTCAATTTGAGGCTTCGAAGGCATCCGCGAAGGGCCTCGGCG
>LOJH01052016.1:0-12420 GCA_001685095.1 Ellobius talpinus
CTTCCTTTGTAAGTGTGATCCTGCGGATTCTATTAGGGTTGCTTATAGGAGCATGGATGGGCAACTTCCCAGTGGCTGGACCACTGAAGAAAATGTCTCTTCCTCCCTTAGAAACCCTCAACTTCCTACAGATTCTCAGGAAGGGGCAGGGCCTCTTGAGGACCTCCACACTCCATGACAGAATGTTGATCAGTCTGGCCTTGTACAGCTCTTGTGCAGGTAAGGAGAGCTGCTGAGAGGTCAAGCACAAAGGCCGTGCCATGCCTAGAAGACAGTATTTCACAGAACTCCTTCCCATGCTCTGGCTCTTGTATTCTTTCTGCCTATTCTTCTACAGTGTTTCCTGAGCCTTGGAAGGAGTGGGAGAGACATCCCATTTAGGGCCGAGCACTCAGAAGAAACATTCTCGGCTCTTTGGGGGTTCTGAGTCACTCCAGTATCTGGCACCCACAGCAAAGAGATGCTTCTCTTACCAAAGCTGGCAGATGCAGAGATTTATGGGCACAAACATAAATATTTAGAAGCCGATTTGACAGGTACACCAGAGATAAACAGATTGTCTGGAATTTCCCCGTTTTGGTAGGGTGAGTGCTACACTGGGCTCTTTGCAATAATGCTCAGGAGTAAATTTGTTAGCACATTTGCTTTTGCATTTCATTTTATTAACTCTGCTGTGCATGGCATTATCTTGATGTTCAAATTGCATTTGCACAGACTCGGTGTCTCTGAACAAATGAATGGATTTGCTAGAGGATGCAAAACTCTGATAATGTTCTGAAGTGGGGGTTGGAGAGAGATGTAAAGTATAAAAGTAGAGAGTGTGTACTTCTGAGTGTCTTTAAAGGGCAGCTGTGTGGCAAGTTTATCTCCCAAAAAGTTCTTTCTTAAGAAGGAGAAAAAAAGCCCATGCTGCTCAAATTTTAAAGTAAATGTAAAAGATAAGGCTAAGGTGCTTTTTTTTTTTAAAAAAAAAAACACTAAATGAAAGCAACTTTTAAAAGTTTATTTCCTTAGATGCTGAAATGTAATCTGTGTTGGTCAGGGGACTCAAATAACAGATAAAGATGACTTATGGCCTAGTGAAATGCCAAGCTGAAATAGATGCTCACGCCCCCTGCTTCACCTGGGCCAGCTGTTTGTGTTTAACCTCCATTTACTGCCTCAAGAGTCATAGTTATACTCCTACAAATATGCTTCATCCATATGTGCCTTGGCCTTAGACGTCACAGAAGGCTCTTTTCAGGCAACTTCCCAATCTTCTCATTCAGAGGATGTCACATTCACCCTAAATAACCCTATGGACCATGTCAGATGACATCATCACCAAAGCAGCCCCACAGAAACGTCATCTGATATCACTTATGAACCTTCCTTTCATTTTCTCCCCCACCATTGGGCTTTTTTCCAGGTCGTTCCTGCCATTGCAATAGCTAGGATGCTTTCTGTCTTCTGTTGACAGAGGCCAATGCTCTAAAAATACTTCACCTTTCACTTGGTATCAGATAAAGAATGTAGCTTAAGGGAATTGCAGCATAAAGATGGTTTTTGGTTGTTATAGGGGGCATGCCTAGAGTCCACTGGCTAGGCTTTGATTCCTAAGTGGGCTGTGAGGCCCTGAATCAATGTAGAAAAGTATCAAAGTGACAGGTGCCATCCAGATATGTGGATGCTGAGGCACTAAGATTGTAAGTTCAAGTCCAACCTTGGCAACTTAGGGAGAACCTGGAGGGGGGAGTCTTTTGATTTCACAGACGTTTTGTGGTACATACGTGCCCCACCCCCCAAACACATGTGACATAAATTTTTAAAAATGTTTTTCTGTTTCTTTGAGTCTTGGTTGGTCTGAATGCCTCAAGCTCAGAGATCCTCCTGCCTCTCCCTCCTGAGTGCTGCGATGTAAGGTGTGGACCACCATGCCTGGATAAATTTAAGGACAAATTTAGAGAAGGTATTCACTTTTACTAACATTCACCATTCCTTTCAACCATTCAACACCAAATGACAAAAAAAAATTACAAAAAGTAATTTCCTCTTTGCACAGACTGTGATTGTCCTGTCTGTGGCAGCTTGGTCTAGTTGGTGCACCATAGCTTTTTCTTTTGTTTTTTTTTTTTTGTTTGTACGAGACAGAGTTTCTCTCTATAGTTTTGGAGCATGTCCCAGAACTCACTCTATAGACCAGGTTGGCCTTGAACTCGCAGAGATCCACATGCCTCTGCCTCCCGAGTGCTGGGATTAATGGTGGGCTCTACCACCGCCCGGCTCTCCATAGTTTTATAACCTATAGTTTGAGGTTTGAAGAGTCTTCTCCATGAATTCTACAACTAGAGTTAGTGTCAATGAAATCGTTTTAAAAAACATCTGCCTAAATGCAAAAGCTGCACGAGTTTTTGGTCCCAAACCGTGACTGTCTGAGCTAACAGAGTTCTCCATCAGACTGCGCTGCTCCTGTCAAGATCAGAGATCACTGTGCCAACTTTGACAGCGGTGAGGTGTTGACAGCTCCACCATGGTGCATTAAATTTCCGCTTCATGCTTCAGTTTATTACTCCCACTGCCGACCTCCTCGCTGTTGAACCGTCAACGTTGATGCTTAGCCACAGACTTGTATTCGAACATCTGCTTTCTGCTCTGGTCTTCCTAAAACCCTAATGCTGTCAAAGTCAGATTCTGTGTGTTACAGGAGTTTTAAATGCCTTTCTCCCAACTCTTGAGTATAGTTTTGGCACACGGTACCTACTTAATGAAAAATTATTCGAACAAATGTTGACTTTTTGTTGAGTGTTCTGCAAAGCAGTTTTCTAGAGGTGTGGAGAATTGGAATAGATGGTCTACGGCATGGTGGCACACGCCTTTAAACCCAGCACTCAAAAGGTAGAAGCAGGGGATCTCTGTGAGTTCAAGGTCACCCTAGTCTATATATCAAGTTCTGGGACAGTCAGGAAAACGTAGACTTTGTCTTAACAATACAGAAAAGAAAAGAAAAAAGGAAATAGATGGTGCTTGATGCTGTGATATAGTCTAGTGAGAAAAATAATCATGTCACGGTCTGTATTATTTATTAGATAAGCAATCCTTGATAAGTAATTTTGAAATCCAAAATGCCCAAAAGCTTGTTTGTTTTAGACAGTGTATTTGAAATAAAAACCTAATCCAAAATTAACCCACTTGGCAGAAATCCTGACTTTTACTAGTGTGAGGCATTTACAGCCTTTTATTCCATTGGAGGGAATAATTTATAAGCTTACTACAGAAATACTGTCTTTGATTAATTGGTTTTGGTTTGTATGCTACATGTGCTAAATTATCCTTTGAAAGCCCAAACCTTCATATTCTAATATTCTTAGACCTCAAAAACTTTGGCATTGTAAAATGCAAAACTATAAAAGTTAAACGATAAAATTTGTAAATAACAACCACTATATAAGAGAAGTATCTAAAATCAGCCCTGGCGACACAGCTAGTCCTTGAGTCACTGTGTCTCTGTTGGGTGTTTCTGGAGGTGGACAGGAACTCGGTCGAGGCTCCTACGGGCCAGAGGTAGATGAGGTAAGAATGCTACCCTAACATGCAATAGTCACACAAGACACAGCCCTGTGAGAAAGCCAGGCTGGCTGTACAGAACGAGTCCTTTAAGGAATAGTTCACATTCAAGGAAAGGTCAGTCATCATGGGACTAGGAGGACACTGGAAATGAGATAGGGAATGAGTCTAGTGAGAGCCGGGACAGTCGCACAGGTGAGAATCTGCAGGTTGTTCTGCGTACAGTGGACAGCTTGACTTCACTCACGGCGCCAGGTATGGGCTGGCAGGACAACAGAGCTGGGACCCTAGATCTGGTGCTGGGCCTTTAGGAGCTCATTGGCCCTGGTGCCCCCTCCCTACATTACACAAGAGTTACGCATAAACCCGATGCCAACAGTCATTTCCCCAGCATCTTTAGTAACATCTTGTGAGCCACAGCAGAAATCCCTGTTTAATGCTGCCTTTTAGTGTTCTCCCCACTACCCTGGGATGATATTTCAGTTTGCATTTGCCAAGACTGACCTTTCAGAGAATGGGATTAGGGCTGAATTACTATAGCAATTGTGAAACCTTTATTTCCCTTAAATGTCTAAGTACCTTGGAGCCAAAGAAAGTCTTGATTTTTGCAATCCCCAGGTCACCAAGGTAGTGTGTTTTCCACATAGCTTGAGTGTAGATTTCTGAACACCGCTCAGGTCCAGCGTCCATTGTTATTCTGTGATTTAGATTTGTGTCTCTCTTTGCTAAGATTAAATATTGCCATTAACATTCAGTGGCTTTAATTATTTATGAATTACAAAGGCATAGGCTACATGGCTTGAGATTTTCCAAGAACTATATGTATTGTATAGTGATATTTGTATCTATATTGAACATAGGTAAATATTTTAATAAGATGAAATAAAAAATAAATGAATGGCAACAATATGTTCAACAATGATAATCTTATATTTATTGTGTGCAAGTTATTGAATAAATTTTTTTCTGCCCTCACATTGTTTATGAATCAGTAAGAATTTAGCTTGAGAAGTGAAGGCAAACCTAGGAACTCTGGAGTTCACACTTCCAGCTGGTGTGAATCAGTCTCCACAAGTGTGTGGCTATTCACAGTTCCAGCTGGTGTGAATCAGTCTCCACAAGTTTCTGGCTATTTAAACTTCTCACTAGGACTAAGTTACTTAGTGTTTCATAATGCAAACATTGTGCTACCACTCCTCCCTCCTACGAAAGTGCCTTAGCATTACTAAATGAGAGTTTTCACCCTTAAAAATCAACTCAGTCTAACGCTCCTAATTGCACGTCCCCTTCTTGAGGCCCAAGCATGTTCAAGCGGTATCGTATTTACCTCACCCTCTGTTGGATTAATTAATGTCAATTTATTGTTGTTGCAACTGCATAGCATTGTGATTGACTGGTGAACATTTTAATGAAAGAGATCTAGAGAAAGATAACATTTTTTTCCAAAGCAGGACCCTGCTGGTACGACTACCGGTTCTGTGGGTATTTATTTAGTCTTGTCAGTGAATTTAGATAGATCGTTTGAAGTTACTAGTTTGTGACAGTCTTCAGAGAATGAGCTATTGTGTGAAAATTTCTTGTAGGTACTTTCCCAAACAAAAAACTTTTTTTTCAAACTTTTGAATGTGACCCACAATATGGAATAAATTTTCTATTGTGACCCAGTACGCATATACGCATAATTGGGACAGATCTTTCATGAAGCAATGACTTTGAAAACTGGGTCTTTGAAACGGCTGGTCTTCCATCCACTAAATTAATTCCTCAGTCTCAGGAGGGTCGCAGTCTTCCATCTGAAAAAGCTTAAGCTTAACATTTTTTTCAGGGCGATCCCTGTGTATTCTTTATCTTTTCTTCCCAGCTCCTAGGGCTATGCTCACTGGGGACATATCATTTAAATGTTTGGGGAATGTTTTACTGGTCCTTAACTTAATTTCAGAGATGTGATGATGTCACTGAGGTTTATTTACAGAGGCTGCAGAAAGAGGTTGAAAGAGTTTAGAAGACATTTATTGGTGATTAGAAGATGAAGCTGAAGCCTAGGAGAAGTAGAAGTCTTCACACACTTAAAAAAAAAAGAACCAGCTGCAGAAAACTGTAACAGGGCTTGGTGCCCCATTAGAAACTTTACTGTAAGTACTGACATTTCTTGTTCGGAACCCACCACCTCAATCAGAATGAACAATGAATTTACAAAATGAGTTTATTCTTTTGAAATTTTCATATAGAAATATCTCACAACCATACAGCACCCCACACACACACTGCTTATACTTGCATGGCCTTCACCCTTCAGGTAAGTACTTGGTTAGTATTGAATACTTAGTATGTAGGTTCCTAAGAGTGTTTCATGTAGCATGGCATTGGCATATCCTATGTAGCATATCCATTGTGATCATTCTTTATATAATAGGAGTCGAACACTGTTTGTGTAGGTCACACTTTTGTCTTCCAATCATACACACTCCACCCTCACAGTACTTGCCCAATGTAGTGCATGCTACTCAACAATTTAAACTTCTTATCACATCAGTAGTATTTTATAGGGACCTCATGACTGTCGGCACCTTATCAATCTATTCTAACACAATTCTGTTAAGGCGAATGCTATCAGAACAGGCATTTCTGCAGAGATTTCTGGGTTCATCGGTTGTTGGTAGCTTTCTTTGTAGTGACATCTTCTGTTTAGCTGAATAATTAGTTGAGTTCAATAAAAGTTTGGGTTCTTTGATTTATTTAAGTAAACAAAAGGAATGTACATTTTGTTATCCCCAGAGTTGGGAGTCTTACCCGGGGTCATTTTTACAAGTGTTTTCATATAACAGCAGACTACCTTCAAAAAAAAACCTATTCTTCTTCTCTCATACATTCTGTCCCTACCGCGGTTTCCCTCTCGTTGGCATAGTATCTTAGCAGTCCTAAGAATTCATGTTTCCTTTTCAGCCAGATTCCAAGTTCATCAGGGAAGCTTCTATTCCTTTCTGTTTCCAATTACGCTTCTTGTGTTTGCTTTTATTCTGTTTCTTCCCGTAGCACACACACAATCGCTGTCCCTCACACACTATGGAAGATCATCGCGTGCTCACCGGTAGTGAGTTAGGTTAGAAGTTACAAAACTAAGCTTGTGATTCTGCGAACTTGTGTGTTTATTTCCTGGTGATTTTAATCTGTTCTTCAGTATTTCTTTCAAATTATCGCTGCCCTATGGCTAATATCTACTTTCGTTTTGTCTGATTTTTAGCAAAATATGAAGGCAATATGACATAATTCTAAGAATGCTCCCTGAATGTTTGAAAGAACTCTGCACATATAAGTGACTTAGTGAGGCCCTTCATGGGTGATAATTAAAATGAGAAAAGAAACACATGTCAGGAGACGTCTGTGATAATCTGAAAGAAAAATTTGTTAACGAAAACTGACTGTGACGACTTCTTTTCTGGGATGTGGTGTTACTTTCTCTTTGGGAAAACCAGGGCAAAAAGATGACATCCTGAGGACCACTGATCCCCATGCAGAGCTCGGCTTAAATGTTTTACCATGTCGTGTTTACTGTTTTCCCATGTTCATAATCTTCAAGTGAACTTTAGCATAGGTAGGTTATTGGCTTCTTCACCCTAATCCTAACCCTAACCATGTGGTGTTGGGCGACGCTAACTCCTTGACTTAAAGTCTGAAAGGGCTACTCACTTCCCATCCCAAACTGACTATCAATCTCCTTGATTTTACTTGTTTGTGTGAAAAGAAGTAATGCCGCCGGCAGAACATTGAAGCAAAACGAGTCTGTGATGATGGCTGGCTGCGGTTAATATTTTAAAATTTTTGCATATGCTTATAAATTTCAAGCACTCTATATTTCACATTTTAAAATTTCATAAAGCTAAGATTTCTTTAAATTTCATTTTTATGCTTCATGTTTTTCTCAGGTTTCTTAGCTGGGAACACTATCCTTCCAGCTTGGTCTGTTCTTATACCAATTTTCCACTGAATAACCTTTTTATTTATATACAATTATTCACATTTATAATGCAAAATAGAAAAAAAATTAAAATCAAAGCAATCACTCAATCTGATAGTTTATGGTATTGAATATTCTAATTCCATATTGAGTTGCAATATTTTACATTATTCAATAATCATGTAACAGTAGCACATGTAACAATAGACATTTAGCTGTTTATGTTAGAGCGGTTGTTTTGAATTACATAACCTTGTCTGAATTTTATTGTCCGTTAATTATGTAAATAAATTTATATTGTATTATTTTTCTGACCAACAAGTATTATATGACGGGGGACATTTTAGCCTGTTGACAGTAAAAAAATAATAAAACAATTTAACAATTTAAAATTTACACTGTGATTTATATTTTACTTAATAATATTGTTAGGGTTTACTTATTTTTTTTCAAACTAATATTTTGTTTTATCACCAACACAGTGAGCCCACAACAGCTTTTCTTATTGTAAACGTGAATGACAATTCTTGCTTTCGGAACTGAAAAGCGCATGTGTTTCTATTGAACGTATGTGGTTTACTGAGTATTGTTTTTATTCTCTCTTCGGGAACCTTCCTCTAAATGTTGGGAGAGGCACAGACAAACATTCGCAATTTTGTTTTGCTTAGTAAATGTGTCACAAGCTGTCTGCACAACAGCCCGACATCAGCCTAAGTGTCGGGGCTGTGTTCTTACATGAACAAGAAAATGTTTTGCTTCCGGTTCCTGCATGCTGTTGATAAGTTTTTCAGTGGCTGTTGGGCCTCCTAGCCAGCACCACTTAACCTTTGTCTTTTCGGTCAATCCATCTCTTCGATTTGGAAGGCAGAGTCACTAAACTTCTTTCAAAAGTCTCTTCATACGGGAGACGTTTTGGGGAACCGCCTACAAGAGCCACGGAAAGGCTGTGCAGACCCTCACGATGTACGTGGTGTCAAGAATGTCTCGAGGAAAGAAAGCATGCAATCTTATTTTAAGAACAACTTTTTTTTTTAAGTCAAGTAAATGTTCCCCAGTTTTAGAACTCCTCATCGGCACGAGAATTCTTAATGACATCCCTTTGCAGGAAGCGACAAGGGTCTGATAACACAGCTCTTGGAGACCTAGCGGTCTGGAGTTAACCCGTTTTCACTTACCTGCCGGCTGATTCTGTACACACGTCCGTCCTCACTTTTCATCAGCTTCTCCCCTCTCCTTCAGCATGATCGCATCATCTCCTTGGCCAGGAGAAAGGCTGTCTGCTCCCCAGCTCCGAATCACTAATGAAGAACTTTAGTTGGAGTCTGGCATTCTTTGAGACAGGTTGCTACTTGATTTTTGTTTGGCTCAGATTCGTTATCAGGATTGTAATGACTGTACTTTCATTCCTGTGTGTACAATAATTTATTTCCTAAAATATTTGTGTTACATATTTTTTTTGTACTGTGGACTGAACCCACTTTTGTTCTTCAGCTTCTTGACAGAGATTCTAAAAACAAAGCAGAAAACACCCCAGCCACAAACCAAACGAAATAAATTCTTTTGGTTCTGAAAAAAATAAAATAAAATTGTAATTCTTCATTTTTAGGCTTCTTTGATTTCATTCCTCAATTATAAATATTTAAAAATTAGTTTGAAAAGTGTTTACTTGAAGTCTCATAGCTTCTTCCTCTAGAGAGTCTCCTGGTCAGTTTTACCTTCAAAAAAGCGTGTTTCTGGAGGTGGTAAAGATCAAAAATGAAGTGAAAACTCGAAACTAGCCAATGAACCCAAACTGCCGTAGATGGGGAGAAGGGAGGTGAGTATGACCCAAATATGTTGTACACACATATGAAATTCTCAGAGTTAACCAGAAATATGATATTAAAAACCTATTTGGCCTCCAAACCAGATACACATACTTAAAAAATACAGTTCAGGTTGCAACACAGCTGGAGAGACGACTCAGCAGTCAGGAGTGTCCACTGCCCTTGGACAGGACCCAGGCTGGGATGCCAACAACCACCAGGTGGCTCCCAGACATCTGTAACCCCCTTTACCGACACCCCCTTCTGGTCGTCACAGGCTCTCGCGTGTGCGTGGTACACATAGACTCACACAGGCACCCACACAAAATCGTAAATAAGCATTTAAAAATTCGCTTTGGAACAACAGTTGCTGGTTGGCCTTGCCTTAGGCTGTCTACCAAGACAAGCTTCTTCCATGTTTTTGGTAGCATATTGCTCTAACTAGACCTGAGTTTCTCTGCAAAAATGTGGTTGTTTTTTGTTGTTCCACAAGTAACAGGAAGTCACAATGAGGTTTCCATTTTCTCTAAAAGGCTTTGCAGTACAGACTGATTTGGCCTCCTGCCTGTGGGGCAAAAGAATTCCAACTCCATTGTTGAAAAGGCTGTGAGCCTCCTGAGATAGCTACCCCAAGAAGAGCACTGGCCTGGGTCAGGAAAAAGGGGATGCAGTTTTGTTTCCCTTCTCTGAATCCCTGGAAGATTTTATCTGGCTAAGAACGAGCGTATTCTAGGTCACCTCTCTTCACTTCCTCTTCACGTTCTCATGCGTCTTCTAATCTGATTTTACTGCAAGGTTGGCATTTCAGGCTTCTGTACTTCATTACTTTTGAACCTTCACACACTAAATTTACCATAATTTATAGACTTACCATTTAAATATCATATTTTTATAGCCTGAATTTACCATAATTTAGAGGCTTACCATTTAAATCTCGTATTTTTATATCCTTAAAATCACCGTTAAGTGTCTGTGGTGGTTGGAAAGAAAATGGCCCCCATAGGGAGAGGCACTATTAGGAGGTGTGACTTTGTTGGAACAGGTGTGGCCTTATAGGAGGAAGTGTGTCACTGTGGGGTGGACTTTGAGGTCTCCCACTTCCTGTTGCCCGAAAGTCAAGATGTAGGAGTCTTAGCTTCTTCTCCAGCACCACGCCTGCCTGCACGCCACCATGTTGCACCGTGATGATAATGGACTAAGCCTCTGAAGCTGTAAGCCAACTAATTAGATGCTTTTTCTTTATAAGAGTTTCTGTAGTTATGGGTGTCTTTTCACTACAATAGAAACCCCAACTACGACAGTGTCTCCGAGCCTATCATTTCCTCTAAGTCAAGACTTAAATATCAGGTTTCCTGCTATGCATATCTATTTTTTTAACTTAAAAATGTGTTTTATTTTTGATCACATGTATGTGTTTGCATGGGGGCATGTGTGTGTGATTGCCTCTGAGGAGCCTAGAAAGGATGTTGGATCTTTGGAGCTGGAGTTACAGGCCATTGTGAACTGCCTCACATGGGTACTTGGAACAGAAGTGCTCTTAACCACTGAACCATCTCTCCAGCCCCTCTTTGAAAGAATAAGCAGCATATACTCTTAATGGCTAAACCATATCTCTGGCCCCTGAACATACCAATTTAGAAGACACAACCATTTTATTTTTAGCAAAACCAAGCTAGTTTCTTCCCAAACCTCCTCTTTCTCTTTCATACTTCATCTAAGTACATGGCACTTAGCCAGGGAATCAGATATGTTGAGATCACCTTAACTCACCAACATTTTTCAAATCATTCCTTTCCATACCAGCATAGTTTACAGAGTCTTACAGGAAATCCATGTAAGTAACATATGTAAGTAGTATATATTTATAAACATCACTGTAAATCTTCAGTTTTCCTTAGCTTCCTGTCTCATACAGTGAAAATCCCAATCATTGATCTAGCTCCTGCCCACCTCTCCAAGGCTCACATTAGTAGTGTGTGTGTATGTGTTTGTATGTGTGCATGCATGTGTGTGTCTGTTTGTGTATATGTGTGTGTTTGTGTATGTGTGCATGTGTGTGTCTGTATGTGCATGTGTGTCTGTATGTGTATGTGTTTGTGTATATGTGTGTGCACACGTGTGTGTGTGTCTGTGTATGTGTGTGCCTGATTCCCAGAATCTTGTGCTATTCTTGCAGCTCTGTGCCTTGTCTTGTGTTCTTCCCTCTGTCCTCTGTCTTCGTTTTGCCCAAGTCATTACTATTCATCTTTCAAGACTATGCTTGGATATTTCTTCCCCCCAGAAAACCTTCTTGTGACCTTGTCCTCTCCGATTTCCCATAAATTCTGTCATAGCACTTATCTCTTTATCTGTGGCTAGAATCCACTAGAATGAGCTCTTTGAAGGCGTGGGCCAAATCATAGTTGGCTTTGTGAAAGTATTAGAAGAAATATCTGTTGAACTGATATTTTCTCATCCCCGTCTTAAAAAAGAATTTGAACATGCCGGGAAGTGTGTTGACAAAACGGGAAACCAAGCCAAATACGCAGGCATATCCTAGGCTACCGACAGCTTTATTGATAAAGGCATCAGGAACAATAATCTCAACGTTTAACTTATTCCTTCGTGGTGAGGGAATAAGGCACAGCATTTCAGACTGGGAAGTCTACATGATTAGAACTCTGCCTGTATTCTGTGGCGCTGCCTAACTTGGACAACTTTTGGCATTACTAGGAAGTGCTCAGCTGGTTTTCTAGAAAGGATAGACCATACGGAGCAGGTGTACTCAGCAATGGATGCTGACAGCAGAGACGGCAATGCAGCTAATTGGTCCCAGCTCTGGAACATCAGTCCTTAACTAGGCTCCAAAAGCCTTTGGCAGGCCATATACTGGAACGCTCCGACTGTCCGCGTTCTTGGAGAGATGACAATAGGAAAAAGCTGCTTTCGTCCAGCCAGTTTTCTGCAGTTCTGCATTTCATGAGGTTTAACCGCTGAAGGAATTTTGAAAAGAAAACAGAATGTAAGCACACTTAAAGGAAACATGTAGTGTTAGGGGAGCGGGCCTGCTTTTCGTCCTGCCCTGCTCCCGCCAGGCTAGCTTAACACCCAAAATAACAACACACAGATTGTATTCAT
>LOJH01052017.1:0-12420 GCA_001685095.1 Ellobius talpinus
TATTAACCAATGAAAGTAACACATAGACAGATGACCCTCCTCCATCAATGTGGTTCCGTAGTGGGCACATTAGCAGCAATGGCTCCTATTGCTGTTGGGCAGCCGTGCTGAAGAAGTCTCAGGAGCATCAATGTGACAAGGACACAGGAAGCAGCCATGGGCTCCCAGGTTTACAGGGCCCTAGGTTAGAGGTTCTGAGCCTTCCCAATGCTGTGACCCTTTAATACAGTTCCTCACATGGCAGTGACCCTCCTCCAACCATAAAGTTATTCCGGTGCTACTTCATAACTGTAATTTTGCTACTATTATGAGTCATAATGTAAATATCTGATATGAGGGATATCTGAACCACTGCCCTAGAGTCTCTCACCCAGTGGGCTTCCAGGTCTCATCCATCACCGTGAGGAGCCCTTGGAGCTCATCCGGGTCAGTCTTGGTAGTTCAATAGTAGTGACATATTGACCCTCTTGCCCTCCAGTCCTCAACCCCTAGGAAGCTCAGAGACAGAGAAGGCAGTGAACACAAGGGGAAGGATCCGGATGCCCAGTTTTACTGCCAAAGACCCAGGGCTGAACTTGATGCAGGGTGAGAGGAGACACGGAGAGGACAGTGCAGGCCAGGGCTGGGTTGACCACAGAAATTCCACCTGCCCCAGACTGTCCAGAGATAAGGCCAGAGGAAAAGCAAGACCACTGTCCACAGGCAGGCCTCTCTCAGGCCAGTGGGGCAGCCAGAAGGAAGGACAGACAGGCCAAGACATGGCCACTACAGGGTAAGTGCGGGCTGCCATCAGTGCCACAGTGAGGCTAGAGAAGCCACAGGTTCCAGTCTGGAAGGGGGACAGCAGGAATGTGAGCCATCTGGGCACTTCCTTGTTCAGTGTCCCAGCTCCTGGCGCAGGGAGACACAGGAACAGTTGCTGGATGAATGGAGGACCCCGAGGGAAGGCCCTGTGTTCTCCGTGGCGGCTGCCTCTGAGGCAGCTGAAGCCATCTTATAAAACCTCAGGAAATGTGTAAATTCAGCACGCGGTCTGGCTACTGAAAAGGAATCCCGAAATAGTGGTGCCTACATATCTTTTTTTTTTTTNTTGGCTGATGGTCTGTGTAAGTGTACGGGGCCAGTAGGGCGTATTTGTCACCATTAGAAACCCAGGCTCTTTCTCTCTCTCGTCCCATCAGCTTCCACGATGGTGCCTCTCATGGCCCCCCTGCCATCATATCTGCATCCTGACCAAAGGCAGAGAGTTAAAAACAGGAATTTCCCATGAAGGGGAGACCCAAAAGCTATACACGTGACATCCGGTTGCTTGCTGTGGCCAACACTCTGCTGGACGTCTGTCCTCAGCCCTGGTCAGCTGGGTGCCCCTTCAGTTGAGAGGCTGTAGCTACCCCAAGACTGTTCTTCTGAAGAGAAACAAGACAATGAAGACTGGGGCTCAGCCTTCCCTGTGTCATTTGGGGCTCAAGGAACAGTGTTTTGTTTTGTTTTCTGAGAAAGGGTTTCTCGGTGTAGCCCTGGCTGTCCTAGAACTCACTCTGGCTGGCCAGAGTTGGCCTCGAACTCAGAGATCTACCTGCTTCTACCTCCCTAGTGCTCAGATCAAAGGTGGGTGCTGTTACACCTGGCACGAGTGGTAATTTTTTTTTAATGAATCACTTTTGTGTTTGTGTGTTTGAGTGTTTTGCCTGCATATGTGTCTATGGACCACATGCATGCCAGGGGTTCGTGGAGGCCAGAAGAGGGCATTGGAGCTGGAGTTACAGTTGTGAGCCGTCACATGGGTGCTGGAAAACAAACCCCAGGTCCCTTGGGAGAGCAGTCAGTGCTCTTAACTGCTGAGAGAAAATTTTAACCCTTAGCTTCATCGGGTTTTTTTTTATAGATTGCTTGCTACACAGCCGCACATATAAAACCTCTAACAGTAACAAAGCACCCTACCCCAGGAGAGCACTCTTCCTGGCTCTCGATCTTCTGTCTGTCATGTGCAGTGCTGGGCTTCTTCTGTGGGGAGGGTTCCAAGAATGCAGAGGCTGCCTCTGTCCCCGTAAGGACCCGTGCTTTTGGGCTAAAGTCAATATTGAGCGATGTGGAGCTGGAAAGATGACAGAACCGGATCTGAATTAATAGGATCTGGCTTTTATTTCTTGACAAGAAACCCGTTGCACATGTAGCATCGGCAGGTCATGCGTGTCAGGCTCTCCCTAAGTCTGGGTTCCTATCTGTGCTCATCGGCCACTTTGACATTGTGATGTGATGATGTTATCTGCGATGTTCATGCCCCCAAGAGCCCTGCCACTGAGTAGGAGGGGACCACTGAGTTTATGGACGCCTAGGGTGGCAAATTTCTCGAGTGGGAGGGAACCACGGAGTTTATGGAAGTCTAGGGTGGCAAACACACGCCTCCAGTGGATAGGCAGGTGTGGGGTCCAGCAGGAGAAGCCAGTTAAAAGGTCACATGACTAGTAGAGGGCTATTTTGGATGGTTCTGGCTTTAGTGGGTCACCACCATTGCCCATCCCTACAATCCCCACCTGGAGGGGACATGCTTTGTGACACTTGCCCTCCTCTGAGAGAGACAAAAAAAGCAGACAATAGTTGGTTGCAGGGTCTGGAAAAGGGTGATCTGTTGTCTCTGTTTGGTTCTGAAACAGGGTCTCACTGTGCAGTCCTGGCTGGCCTGGGCTGGAGCTCACTGTGTAGACCAGGCTGGCCTCAGACTCACAGATCTCCACCTGCTTCTGCCTTCTGAGTACTGGGTCAAGGGCAAGCACCACTAAGTCCAGAAATGATGCTGTTCTCACACTAGCAGCATACATCATGAGGTGACCGTTAGAATTGTTCATCTAGATCAGCAGTTCTCACCCTTCCTGACACTGCAACCCTTTAATATAGTCCCTCATGTTGTGGTGACCCCCAGCCATAACATTAATTCACTGCTGCTTCATAACTGTACTTAAGACAGACTGGAGGTAGGCATGTGAGGACAAGAAGGGGCTTCTCTCCCTGTTCACCTCAAAGCTCCATCCACCCAGGGAGTCCCAAGCCAAGGTTGAACTGAACCTTGTTCAAACTGGAACCCAGGACAGCAAGGTGACACTTTGACCCTCAGCTTCAGGCTACTGTCTTCAGAAGGGAAGCCACACCTACTCCCCAGGTCTCAGATGTGAGTCTACCAAGTGTCGATGACCATCCTCCGTAAGAATGGCCAGGGGAGACCCTGACTAGTAAATGTGGATGTCACATAAATTGTAGGGTGACCTCTCTGTTCATGTCATTCTGACTGGGGGGTATACCTGAGCATATAGGAGGACTGTAGTCCAGTGAGACACTAGAGAGGTTTCGGAGACCAGCCCCAGTGGGGAGCCCAGTCCTGGCTCTGAGTGTCAACTAAGGAGCGCCTGCCCCTTCCCATTCCACCCACACTGACTTCTGATTGGCCCACAGGGTCCATTTTCTTGCAAGCAAGTATGTGATATTGACCAGTCAGTTAGTGTGCATGTGGTTCCTGGCATGGGAACCTGGAAAAGTCTATCTCTGGGTACCAAGAGCCCCAGGGAGGATGCTGGGAACCTGCAGGGGAAAGAGGGGGTTGCAGATGACTGTCAGGGCCATGAATGAACCAGGAGGCTTATGGGTCATCCAGCCTAAAGTTGGATGGTTTTGGATTTTTTGTTTGTTTTTGTTTTTCTGTTGAGATAAGGACTGGCTGTGTAGTCTAGGCTGGCCTCAAACTCATGATCCTCCTGCCTCAGTCACCTGAGTGCTAGGGTCACAGTGTGTGCCACCACAGCTCCTAAAGCTGGCTCTTACTGTGCTTTCTGTTCACCCAAGCATTCATCTTCCCCTGCCATGTGGCCGTGTTCGACAGTTGACCCCAACACCCTGCACACTTCTTGGTCACCATCCACTCTTCCTGCTGCCTTGCAGAACCTAGCAGCCTCTTCCATCACAGTCTATGTCCCCAGCTTCCCACCAGGGTTCAGGGGATCACAGTGCCATTAATCACTGTTGGTTGGATTCCTGGGACATAATGCTCATCTCCTGGAACTTTACGTCTCATTAGGAAATGAGACACAATGGATAAATCTAAATGGCACGTGAGACAGGCTGTGACCAGTGCCACTGCCAGTTCTGTGGCAGTTAATGATGTCATCATTAATCCTCTTCAACTTCATTGAGGAAGTGTTTTTTTCTTTCTTTTAAAAGATTAGCTTATTTTTATATTTCTATATATATGAGTGTCTTGCCTGCATGGATGTCTGTGCACCATCTGCATGCCTAGTGCATGTGGAGGCCAGAAGAGGGCACCAGATCCTCTGGATCTGGAATCATAAATGGTTGTGACCTATAGTGTGGGTGCTGGGAACTGAACCTGGGTTTTCTTCAAGAGCAGTAAGTGATTTAATCTCTGAGTTATCTCTCCAGCCCCACAAAGCCTTTCTTGCTGTCCTAGGGGAAGGGGGCTCCTAGCAAGTGACAGACCAGCCCAGGTAAACCAACCAGGGGCAAGCCCTCAGAGAAGAACTGGTGTCATTGTTGGAAGTAGATGTGGCATGCCCCAACAGTACATGCATTAGAACAGTTTTGGTTCAGATGGGTGGGAAATTGGCTGCACAGCAAAAGAGAACTTGCTGGTTCACATTCAAGCAAACCACAGGGGATGTCAACAGCCCCTCGGCTTCCCTCTCGCTCTCCCTAGCTGCTTCTGTGTTGGCTTGTTCTCTCTTTCTGCCTGGGAAAAAGATGATGACAACAGTTCACACCTGTGCAACCTCATAGGCGGGAAAGGGCTGGGTTTTCTTCTCCATCCCCAGCTCAAATGCCCATCCTGGACCTGGCTTGCATAGGCTGTTTGGTCTGCCCAAGTTTAGGCTTTGGCAATGTGCTTTCCTTCTGAGGCTGAGTCCAAGTGATGAGTCCCAAAGGCACCAGGGCCACTGTACTGCAGGAAACATGAGTGACCACAGGAGTGTGTGTGCCAGGAACCCAATCAATGGTTTATCTACCAGTGGGGCTGGATGAGGCAATCCAAGAAAGGATAGTGGCTTTGTTGCTTCAAGGCCCAGGTTCCCTCACTGTTGTGGCTCCATGCTGCCTCTGGCCCTCTTCGCACTCCTTTGGCCCATCATAGCTTCTATGCATCTGCGGTTGGGGAAGAAGAATAGAGAGGGGAGGGGAGAAGGAGCAATGTCCCCTCCTTTCAAAGCCATCTGTGCAGCAGGATATAAGTCTCCTGGTCATTCCTTGTGGCTGACCCCATGAGCACAGGACCCCCAAGGAGATGGTGGGGAGGCACAAAGGGGAATAAGTACCCACATCTAACCCAAGCACTGCCCTATGTGTATAATGGACCCTAGAGGAAGGGGAGCTGAGGGTATCTTAGGACAAGGGTCCTTTAAGTCTCTGGCCAAGACACATCTGCTCTGCTATGGATCCAACCAGGCCCAGGACAACCAGCTTAACACCAGGACCCTGTGAAGGCCCCATCTAGGTCAAAGAAGGAGTCAGTGTCACTCAGTGGCACACCTGGAGTCTCTTCAAAGAGATGGAGGGGACCTGGTCCAGAGAAGTGAGAGGAACTCATGATGCATGATACCTCCAAATCCCCCCTGAGTGTCAGGCCAGTGTATAAGGACAGGGACAACTCACTCTGGGAGGCCATGTGGCTTTTGTAAGTGAGTATGCTTCTGGGTCCCCAGGTGGCCATGGAGCCTGCACAAGGTCCCATAGGTGTGTGGTGGGTGTGCATTTGTGTGGAGTTCTCACTTCATGTCCTTGAAAAGTGGAGACTTGCCTCAGGGCATAGACACTTTCTTAGATTTTAAGCACTGAAATCATGAAGGTTGGTGCCTGGCACACAGTAGGCCCTCTGTTTGGTTTGATTTCCAGAACCTTCTTCATATATCATAATGTGCTGTCAGACCTTCGGAAAGGAAAGGGTCTCTGCTGTGTAGTCTCCTTCCATGGGTCAGGGCTGCTGATCCCTTAACAGTGGTCCCTGGTTGAGTGCTAGGTTCTGAGCAAGCCATGTCTTTTCATGTCTTCCGACACTTTAACATGGGTGATGCCTCCACTTAGTAATTTGCTCATGCTTTAAAGCAGAGGCTGGCAAGATGTGGTTCATGGTCCCAATCTGGCCCACCATTTGTTTTTGTAAATAAAGTTTTATTGATGCACAACCACAGCCACTCATGCACATACACCTACTATTTCTTCCTACAACAGACCGTGTGGCCCACCAAAACCAGTTGTGTCCTTGGTAGAAAAAGTACAGTGGTTTAGAGGATGCATTTGAGGAAAGCCTTGTGCTAGACTTGAAACCAGCTCTGGGGGCATCTCTTGTAAGCCACAGTGGGAGCAGAAGCTTGTTCTGCTGCTGGGTGGTCCCTGTAGGAGCCGGAGGAAGGAGAGACAGGGATTAGACCTGGACTTCAGGAGGACCAGTCTGACTGCCTAGAGGAGAGATGCCAGAAGCAGAAGCAGGGGATTCTGGTAGGATTCTGATGGCATTACCTGGGCTGTAGAAGCCAGGTTGGAAAGCCACAGTGAGGTGGAAGGGAAGCAGCAGGGGGCCACTGCATCATGAATTTAGTCATAACTGACAAAGTCCCTGATAGAAGGGTCTGAGGATGGAAGTCTTATTTTGACTCATGGCTATAGGGGGCTCATCCCATCATGGTGGGAGGCTGTGGCTGAGCTGAGTGGAGCACTCCCATCAGGGTGGGAGGTTGTGGCTGAGCTGGGTAGAACACTCTCATTATGGTGAGAGGCTGTGACTGAGTGGAGCACTCCCATCATGGTGAGAGGCTGTGGCTGAGTGGAGCACTCCCATCATGGTGAGAGGCTATGGCTGACTGGATCATTCCCCTTATGGTGGGAGGCTATGGCTGAGCTGGGTGGAACACTCCCATCATGGTGGGAGGCTGTGGCTGAGCTGAGTGGAGCACTCCCATCATGGTGAGATGGTGAGAGACTGTGGCTGAGTGGAGCACTCCCCACACGGCTGGCCAATAAAGAACGGGGAATGTCGGTACCTGGCTGCCCTCTTCCCCTCTTATTGCTCCCTGACCCCCAGACCGCAGATGGTGCTGTCCAGTCAGGGTGGGTCTTTCCTCCTCAGGTAATCCTCTCTGGAAATGCTTTTTCAGACGTCCATGAAGAGAGCTCTCCAACCTCCCAGGTGTTTCTAAATCCTGTCAAATTGACATCAAAGATTAAGTATGATGGAGATGTTTTGCCTGGGTGGGGGGCAGAGGGAGAGGGACAGAGGATGCATTGGAGCTTGAGTGAGATTGGACATGTCATTCACAGCACTGGGAAGTGGGATGAGGTGAGGTGGGAAGGAGGAGAAGGAAGAGAGGAAGAGAGGGCTGGTGGGGTTAGAGATGACCCCACACCACCTAATCCTGCTTAAAGACCCCAGTCCCATCAAGTTTGGGGTTCTTGGGGTATCTGCATGGAAATGTTGTCCTATAGGGGTGGAGTTTTGGATCTTTCCAGCACTGAGCTGTTTGTGGGGTGAAGGGCCTGGGGGGAGCTCAAGACTAGAGCTAGATGCTCAACACCCTCACCCCAGGCAGCTCCTGTCCTGTCTCCTCCTCAAATGTCTCCAGCCCCTCCCGCCCCAAGCATTGGGGAAACCACAGTCAGAGAGCCAGGGTGAGGTTCAGCAATATCAGCTCAGCTCCCAGGAGGAAGGAGGCCCCAGCCCCGGAGGAGGGAGAGGACCATCTCTCACATCAAAGTTCCCTGGAGAGCTGGGGCTGTCATTCTTCCCCAGAGTTGACGCCTGCCACGCTGATGAGGCCTTTTTCAGCATCTTACATCCCAGCTGTTATTATGCTCTGCAGCATGGTGGGGGGTTGGGCACACCCCCACGGGGCTGTGTTTCTGGAATTGGTTCCTTCTGTGGGCTCGCATGAGCGCCCTCCTGGCCTGGCCCCTGAGGACCATTTTCAGAGTTGTCAGCTCCCAAGAGGTAGGCCAGACTCAACCTGGGACAGATGGCAGGTGGGAGGTGTGTGCTGGTGATGTTTGGCTCCTTAAAGAAGGTTGAGGAAGGCACTGCTTCAAACACACAGCACACTCACGTTTCTCTTCTGGGTCCTCATGGCAGGCAGCTTCCTCCAGAGAGGCCCTGGTGGGGGAGGCGCTGGACTTCTGAGACAAAGGCTCTTGCTTGCTGACTGGATCTGTTCTTTCCTGTGGTCTTTTATGGTCATGGGAGAATGGTAGTGGCCTGGTACAGGCTTTGTCCTCTGACCCTGAGGCACTGGGAGTTGGAGACAGAGACTTTTCCTCACCTATGGGGTCCCTCTAGCTGCTTCTACTTAGGTCTTGGTGGATGAGGCATGAACTTGCTCTGAGTGGTAACAATTGAATGGCAAGTGATTGATTTGTGTAAAAATGCCTTAAGCACAAAAGGGAAATTGTTGGCTTAGGGAGGAGTAAGGCTACTCAGAGGGCCAACGGGGAGGGCTGGGGATTGACTAGCTGGTAGATTGTCTGGCATGCTCAAATCACTGATTCAGTCCCCAAGACCACTTAAATCAGGCATGGTGGCATAGTGGCCTCTTATCCCAGCACTGGGGAGGTAGAGGTGGTGGTGACGGGGAAGTGGGGGTGTTAGATGTTCTTTTTGGCTACCTACCAAGTTCTCATCCAGCCTGAGATACGTGAAATTTTGTCTTAATAAATAAATAACAATCAGATACATCAACAGATGTATGGTGTTGGTGGAGCTGGGAGTTGGGAAGCCTGGAGTTGATTATAGACACCAGTTGCGTACGTGGTGACTTTGAGCGTGGGGGACCCACAGTTGTGTTAGCCACTGTATTGGTCACTGCTCTATTGCTGTGACAAAAGAGCATGACCAAGGCAGCTCATGAAAGAAAGTGTTGGATCGGGCTATGGTTCCAGAGGGTGAGTCTATGGTGGTGGAGCAAAGGCAAGTCAGCAGAACAGCTGGGAGCTCACATCTTGATCCGAAGGCAGGAGGCAGTAAGGGACAGAGAATGACACAGTCTTTGAAACCTTAAAGCCTACCCCCAGTGACACTCCTCCAATAAGACCACACCTCCTAGTCCTTCCCAAACAATTCTTCCAACTGGGATCCAAGTATCTGAACACATGAGCCTATGAGGGTCATTCTTATTCAAACCATCGCAGCCATCCTTCTGGAAGGATTAAGGACCAGGATGAAGGTTCATGTTTCTGATCACTGGCTCCAGACAGTCATGCACACTCTTGTGTGCACAGACAACTGCCCAGAGGAGAGGCTTGGCTCGCTTTTGCTGATGGGGAAACTGAGACTCATTTTGGTGGCAGTGCATGTGTGTAAACAGCCTGCTAGGGTATGCAGCTCCCCACAAGCTCCAGGCCTGGCCTCTCCCCAGCTAAGGATGACCAGGTTGCCCTGGACTGGTCCCAAGAGAACCCCAGGAGAGAATCTTAGCACTCCTTCCCTTCCAGACACTGGTTTCTTTCCCCCATTTCTGTGAGCATACAGGCTGCTATTTGAATCTTGCAGCAGATGGAGGTGGGGGTGGCCCTGGGCACTGGGATGCCAGGCTGGCAGTCCAGCAGCTGCTCCTCAGCCCGGAGGAGGGGGAGGTGCCGCCCACGTCCAGGCTCTCTCCTCTGAGGCAGTTTGGAGCAGGATGGTTTTCCTAGCACGTAAATGTCATTTCCTTCATGCCTTCCTTTTTTATCTGCGAGATGGAACTGACTGCTATCTCCAAATGCGCACGCTGGCTTCATCCCACAAATGCCACCCAGGCAACTCCTCTGCAAGGTTCCACAGCAGAGGACCTGTGAGGCCTGGCGGCTCCCAAGTGGAGCATGGAGGGCTGAGCCCAGATTGCCACTGCAGGTGTCTTCTGGGTCCTGCCTGCACGGTGCGTGGGAAACCCCATTCTGTGCCTGGTCCCTGGGGGTATTTCCTGATGGTGGCTGCCCTGCCTTAACTGAGACTCTTAGGTGGGAAGTGAGCCTGATCAGTCAGCTTATTCTACCCTCAAACCAGGTGGACGATTCCAATGTAAGAAAAGCCAAGATACTACTCAGTGGGTAGAGCCCTTGCCTGGTGGGTGAGAAATCCTGGGTTCCATCCTCACTCGGCATGTGCATGCAGTGCCCGTGAATTCCAGAAGAGGGCGCCAATGTCAGTGAAGCCATGAGACGAGCAGCGGAACTTGACTGGGGCCCGGGAGGTGGGGACGTGCTCTTTTGGAGGGAAGCCGACCCCACCTAGACATCCTAGACGTGGGGACTAGACAAGAAAGCTCAAAATCTGCCTGGCCTTTGGGCTTCCAGGGTCTGAGACCTGAAACATTCGTTCTACATGGTCCACAGCATGGTGGTAGTTTACCGGCACTTGGTGACCTAACTTCATCTCCTCTGAGTCTAGAGGCCGCTGCCTCGCCCTCCTGTAGATCGGCACGGATGAGTCTGGAAACCTGATTGGGGTGGTGAGGGAATGAAGGACAGATACACACACCAGAAAAGCTGGGGTCAGGCAGACTGTGCACACTTTGACAGAACGACACCAGGGGACGGTCAGGGGCTGTAAACATCCCAGAGAGGCGGAAGCTGCAGATGCTAGCTTTTGCTCACACTGGTCCATATTCATAAACACTGATTCTTGGAACAGAGCAAGGCTTGGCCTTTCCCAGCCTGACCAGGGGAAAGGCTTTGCCAGTGTCCTATTGGATACAAGGCCAGTGACATGGCCTGGCCACACCTGTGTCAGGACTTCCTTGGCTTCTCACACCCTCCCTTCTCCCCTGCTCCCGTCCTCCCCTCCTCCTCTGCTCTCTTCCTTTCCTCCTCTCCCTCCTCCCCTCATCCCCTACTCCTGTCCTCCCCTCCTTCTTCCTTTTCCTCCCCTTCCTCCTCTCCTCTTCTCCTGCATTTCTGCTTCCCTGCTCCCCTCTCCCCTGCTCCCCTGCTCCCTTCTTCCCCTCCTCCCCTCCTTCTTCCCCTTCCTCCTTCCCTCCTCTCCTCTTCCCCTTCTTCCCCTTCCTCCTCTCCCCCTCCTCCCCTTCTTTCCTCCTCCCCTCCCTCCTTTCCCTCCTCCCCTGCTCCCCTGTTTCCCTCCTTCCCTGTTCCCTTCCTCTTCTTTCTCCCCTTCTTTGTCTCTTCCCTCCTCCCATCCCCCACCCTACCTACTTGCCTCCTGGGCACACTTCACTCCCCCCAACTTGTGGCTTTTCATTTCTTTCCCTCCCAAACACCCCCCTTTAGCTGTGACCCTCAGCCAGGGCTGGGAGACTTCCCAGTAGCCACCTCCCTTTGTGCCACCGGGTTTGTTCTCCTGAGCCCCTAGATGCCCATCATAGCATCGAATGAACAGAGGCTCTGAGGGGTAAAGCAACTCACTTTGGGGCACACAGACCATGTGGCAAACGCCACTCGTCTTCAAACCTATTCAATCCCACTCCCCCCTCCCCCAGTAACCTTTGGGGACAATTTTAATTCTCTGGGAAACTTGAAAAGAATGATAGGAACTTCCACCCACTCCCTTCCAGCTCTCCCATGATGAGCGTCTGACATTGCCAGGGCACAATAACCAACCCTGACGAGGGTGACAGGGAGGGTGACAAGGCCAGTGACAGCTCCTAAAGGGCCGACGTGGAATCCCCCTCAGCCCGTGAACAGTCACCTCGTGTGGTGGAGGGACTTGGCAGGTGCAGTTCTGTTATAGATCCTGGGATAGGGCTTCTGGGCCCAGACTTTCAGGGTGGGTGTAGTGGTCCCATCTTGGGAGCTATCCTGGGCTACTAATGGGAGGGAGGGCTGAGGTGCAGGAAGTCCCAGGGAAGATGGGTGACTCAGTAAGAGGGGAGATGACATTCCACCACAGCTTTGAAAACGGGCTGAGAAAGGGGCAGACACCATGACCACCGCCACCCTTATAAAGGAAGATGTTTCACTGGGGCTGGCTTACACTATCAGAGGTTCAATACATTGTCGTCATGGTGGGAAATGTGGCAGCAGGTGGACAGATGTGGTGCTGGAGGAGGAGCTAAGAGCTCTAAATCGTGATCTGTAGGCAACAGAAAGTAACTGTGACACAGGACACAGCTTGAGCATAGGAAAGTTCAAAGCCCACCCCCACGACGACACACTTCCTCCATCAAGGCCACACCTCCTAATAGCGCCACTCCCTTTGGGGACCATTTTCTTTCAAACCACCACAGCTGGTTTTGTTTTATTTGGGGAGGCATACCAGTCTTTTCTGATCCCTATTTTGGTGTTTCTGCCTCTATCTGTCCATACATGCACCCCACACTCTCCTCTGTTTCTGCCTTTGTCAATACATGAACCCCACACTCTGTCTGTCCATACATGCATGCCACATTCTATCTGTTCATAATGCACCCCACATTCTATCTGTCCATTCATGCACCCCACATT
>LOJH01052018.1:0-12419 GCA_001685095.1 Ellobius talpinus
GGAGGAGAGGAGGAGGAGGAGGAGAGGAGGAGGAACATGCTTGGGGCTAGCTAGGCAGCCACTAGTCAGCCAGACATAGAAGCAGTGAAAGAAAGATACACAGAAGTAAACAAGGTAGTAAGCCCTGAGGCAAAAGGTAGATTAAAAAGAAACAAGTTAATTTAAACTAAAAAGAGCTAGACAGAAACTATGCCTAAACCAGTCCCAGCATTCAAAACTAATAGTAAATCTCTGTGTCATGATTTGGGAACTGGTTGGTGGCCCAAACAGAAAAGCAATGGCCTTTGTGTGGTGACCTGCCAACTCCAACTCATTCCTGGATTCAGCATATGAGAAGCCATGTCATGTGGTAGTTTGATTGTTTCTAGAACGCCACAGAATTTTCCAAGATGGTTTCTGATATTCGGCAAAGCTTGGAAATTTTGAATCCCCCTCCATCACAGAAAGACAAGCTTTTCTTCCCCCAGTGTTTTGGATCAAACTAAGAACCTTGGGCATGTTAGGCAAGTACTCTGTCAGTGAGTTACACTGATTCCTGCCCCTATTGTCTTTTCTTCCTACTATTAAAACATACCAAGAAAAATGGTTTTCCCATAATTAAAAAAATTACCACTCCAAACATATATACACATGGAAAAAATTAAGAAATTAAGACGAATTTGTAATTTTACCCAAAGACACCAGCCTTACTTCATCCTGAGTTGGTCCCCTTTTTTTCCAGAAACCATTTCTCTGAATTATAAAGTTTTAAATTTCCTAATGGTTAATTTAATGATAAAAAATGCTATACAGACTTTTGTGGCTTATATTTATCCTTTATACACTGACTTCCTGTTCAAGTGAGTTTCACCCTTTCTCTCTTCCAAAGTCTCCTGCCCTTTACAGTATATATCATTAGCTTCCGTGCTTGGCTTTTATAAAACCCTACCATGGAGTTTCTATTGATCTTATCATGTATTATATTTTGAAAGCAGTTTCGGCTAACTTAAAGAAAAATCAATACCAAGTGGAGGAACAGAGTGAGAGGTGTGGTACCTACTACATGCCTATAATTCCATCTCTTGTGAAGCTGAGGCTGGAGAATCAAGGCTTGAGGCCAGACTAGGCTACAAAACAAGCTCCGGACCAGCCTGGGCTATATAGTGAGACTCTCAAAAAAAATCCCGCACCCATTTGTAGCCTGTAATTTAGCGGTCACAATGAAACAGCATTTGCTCTTGTTCCCCTAAGTGCTATTCCTTGGGAGGCGGAAAAGATTGCCCTTGCTTATCTCCCTTCTTATGGGGAAGTAGAGCAATGGTGAGATAGTCCTCACATGACATGCTTGCTTAAGTCCAGGTAAAATGATTGTTCTTCTCTGAGTAAGAAGACAGACAAGAGACAAAGCTCTCCTCCTTCATCCATGTCCTAAGTGGTGTGTGTTGCTGCAGAGAGTGAGGGCGTGTTACAGGGAGGTTGGAGCATGCCTGAGCTTAGACCGGTTTCTCTACATTGGTCTTACTGGGAGTTGCTTGGTTTGTGTCTTAGGCCCTAAATAGATCATCACTTGGTGGGGCTGATGGTCACACAACAAGCTAATTTAAAGTCAGCAGCCACATGTGAGTCCACGGTCCACCTGGCTGAGTTTCCTGTTTGTCTTTTTAAAAATTGTTACTCTTTGGTATTGTAATACATTTGAACTTTGAACTCACAAATGACTTGAAAGACAATGCCCTCCCTAATTCACACTGGGTTGTCGCCTTTGTCACAACCCTTCGTTGCCTCTGTCTTCCTTCCAAGAACTGGCACCATCACACATTCCCTAAGTCTTGGGAACTGGTGGAGAGCAGGTGGCAAGGGTGATCCAAAGGGGCAAATCCCAGGTTCCCAGACTCAGCTGCAAAATCGAGTTTTCAGAGATGTCCCTGTTGAAACATTCTGTAACCCCTTCTGCAGCCGCAATACAGTTAGCATGCCCAGGGTGCTGCCCTAAAGCATCCGTGGCTGTACTGAAATTCTGCATGCTCTTTCCCTTTCAGCTTCATGACACCCTGACATGGATACTCTTATTGCCAGTTGGAAGTGATAAACTTGTAAGTGGTAAATTGTTCAAGCCGAGTCAGCTAGCTGCCGGGAGAGCCAAGGTTAGTGAGTGTGCAAAGCACTCAAAATCCGAGCCGCTCTGCTCCTCTGTCTCCCTTGCAGAGTTAGTTTTGGTTTTGACACTTGGTCATTAACCTGTGAAACAGAACATGGACAAAAGCCCTATTTAGTTGAGTCAAAGGTTTATGTTTTGACCAAAACGTAGTCAAATCAGTTTTATGTGCAGGCACTCAGAGAAGAAAGTTTTGAACTTTCTCTGATTGGTCTGACAGGTGTGCAAATAACGACACTGGTGGCTCTGAAATAATTTGGATTATAACAATTAGTGAAAGAAAAAACTGATGAATTTCCTGCTTATAATGTCTTATTGTGTTTATTGGTGGAGGCATGCCAGGGTCAGAGGACAGCTTGCAGGAGTTTGTTCTCTCTTTCAATCATGTGGGGCCTAGAGAGCAAACCCAGATCACCTGACTTGAATGCTAAGTGCCTTTACCCACTGAGCCATCGCACCAGTTCAAGGGTTGATTGAATATTGTGAATTTACCCTGTTACCATAAATTATGATATTCATAGATTTTGCATTATATTCATAGATTTCCCATTATTGTTGCTACCATATATATATATATGTTTGATAGAATGTCACATATAAATGTACACATTTTATACAATATATACTTTGGAAATATATATATTACATATATATATTTATATATGAAAGATATTTCAGTTTCCAAAAGCACATAACATTTCCCCAAGGATATCTTTCAGACATGTCCATGATCCAGCTTCTTTTCCACTCAGCTGCAAGAATCTCAGGGTTTGGCCAAGACCCTGCTATCTGCTTTCACACAGTCTCTGCCAGCCAACTGCTGGCCGCAAAAGGGTATATCTTAAAGGAGATGGGAGTTAGGAAAGATTCAAGTTTACTCAAAACCCACAAGCTTGGGAATATAGAGGGGTTACTGACTTAACTCTCCATCNCAGGAGCACAAAGGGCTTTGCAGGGCAGAAGAAGACACGGAGTAGAACTATGTTCTCTTCTCTGAAATTCTGTGGTGAGTTATCCTCCCGGGCCAGTTCCTGCAATTCTCCTTTTGAATCCGTTGTGCTTTGTGTTAGTTGAGACATAGAGCCAAACAATGAATTTCTGTGAATCTGAAAAAAAAAAAACTTAACTATAAGCATCTTACCCATCTCTGAGGGACTTTTCTTCAGAATTGAGAATGCCCAGTAAAAAGGAAGGGGAGTTGAGGAGGGCAAGAGGAGTGGGAAGTCAAGGACAGCTCCAAAGGGGTGTGGCCCCTGGTAAAACTTGGCTCTGGATGCAGCCCCAAGGAGGGGAGCTGCTTTGATTTCCAAGAGATATGTGTTTGTGTATGTGTGTGTGACGTGTATGTGAGTACCGCTGTGTATGTGATGTGTGTGTTTGTGAGTGTGTATATGTGAGTATATATGTGTGTGTATATGTGAGAGTGTGTATATCTGTATGTATGTGTCTGTATGTGATGTGTATGTATGTGAATCTGTGTTTGATGTGTGGATGTGAGTGTGTATGTATGTGAATCTGTGTTTGATGTGTGGATGTGAGTGTGTATGTATGTGAGGTTGTGCATACGTGTAGGTATATGTGTGTGTGTGAGAGAGGGAGAGACAGAGAGAGGGTGGGGAGGGAGTGTGCGTATGAGTGTGCGTATGAGTGTGCGTACGAGTTTCTTCTTCCTTATTTCTGCTGACCAAGCTTTCACCCATCTGGATGCAAACACTGAAGCTTCCTGACCCCCAAGACTTGACCTTTTGAGCCCGGACCAAAGAAGAATCAAGTTGTCTTGCAGCTGCTCTCACACTTGCTGTGGGATGGAGGCAAAGGGGAAGGAGAAGAATTTCCCTGGAGGGCGATGCTTTCCTGGAGAGAAACACACTTCCTAACAGCAATGTAAGCATGATTTATGCAACGCCCAGCAGTCAGGCTCCTTTTATTTCTCTCCAGCTCTGAAACACAGGCTGGAGGTTCCTGCTTATCTTCCATCCCAGAAGGAGGCTCTGATCCTTGGAGGAAGACTTGGTATTATGCCAGGATCTGAATTAGAAACCACAGCCTTGGGATGATACCAAGTGGGCCAATTAAGAAGGTGTTGACGACGCTTCCCAGGAACGAGTTTCTAGATATTTTAACTTTGATGGAAAAGTTTAAACTTCTAAAAATCCCCAAGAACCTCATATTTTCCAGGGAATAGTGCCTGGGCTCTTAAGAGCTTCCAAGAAAACAGGATTCTCGGAAGGTCTTCCAACCTTCAGGCTCACTGGTCCAATCAAGAGATGTATGGAAAAACAAAAGCAAAACAAACTGCCTTCTCACACACCCTGAGAGATTTGAGATAAGTCTTTAAGAAGTTTGCTACAAATTAGGACAGTGCACCAGCTTTAGAAAATAAGCTCCCTCCTGTTCTCCCCATTTTTGGCTGCTGGGAACAGCAGAGTTGGCCAGCAACAATGTCAGAATAAGGGGTTCAGATTAACACTTTCCCCACCTGGATTTCTCTCAGAATCCTGGCACACCTAATAATCTTCAAAACTGGCACAAAGTGGTTATTACAATTTAAAGTGTAAGGGCCATGAACCCTGTGTTCTTACTGCAAACCCTGCAAGGTAGTCTGTCTGTAGATGAGAAAGCTAAGACTCAGGAGGAACCAAGAAATTCAGGGGAAGTTCAGTTGCAAGTGTGACTCAGACATGCTCAAATTTACTATTCCAATCCAACTTGGGAATTCCTAAGAACAGGTGAGAGCAAGGTCATGGCCAGGGTGGTTTGGAGAGTCCGGCTGCTTCTCGTGTTAACCCTTCAGCTCCTGGACCCTGGTGGTGTTGTTGGAGTCCTGCAAGAGAGGCCTGACTCTAGTGGGAAGGGATTCCAACAAAATAATAAAAAAAAATCCAGATAAGGAAGAAGAAATGGTGGAAAACAGCAAAGAAATTTAATCAGTATAGCTATGCAAGCAAGGCAAAGGAGAGCAGTGCCCTTAGTTCTGTCCCAAGGAACGCTGACATGAGCTCCCAGGTTATAGGGGAAAGGGAGAGAGGGTGGGGCAAAAAATTAAACATAATCAGTCTCTCTCAAACGGTGGTTCCATTGGTCATTATCTCTCAGCTCTGGTTAGGAAGGGCTTTGTTGCAACAAGAAAATCATTGCTTCCTGGACTCTTGTCGCAAGATGTACCGAACCCTGAGGTAAGTGCAAAAGAGAACACCTCAAAGCAAAGGTGGCATATGCAGAATGGAACCAGTGATGCCAAGGTTTTCTGCTTTTGGTTGTCCATTGGGCATTTTGGGGCCAGGTGGGGAAGAGTTGATGCTTTGAGCAAAGGTAGCCTCTAAGCCAGTGGTTCTCAACTTGTGGGTCACGACCCCTTCACAGAGTTGCCTAAGGCCATCAGAAAACACAGATATTCACATTGCAATTCATAACAGTAGCAATGTTACAGTCATGAAGTCGCCATGAGGATAATTTTATGGTTGGAGGTCACCACAGCATGAGGAACTGTACTAAAGGATCAAAGCATTAGGAAGGTTGAGAACCACTGCTCTAAGTTCTTGTTCCCCTGGAGCAGCAGGAAGAAAGCAGGTGAGAAAGACCCTTTTTATTAAACTATTATTTTAATCATCATAGAGCCAACACAGCCAGCCCAAGATGACCAAAGACTGGAAATGAGTCCCAGACATAGGTGGATTAAAGCAGGAGTCAGCTCTGCTTTTGGGGCAGAGTGGAAGCATAATAGGATGGGCCACTAGGAGCATCTGGGGTAGGGGAAGAATGTGGAAATGTTGGAGGCATCAATCTCCAGGTCTACAACTCATTTACTGTAGCTGATTGAGGGATGAGGTTTGGAGCTGGGAAGTGGGCAAGAGCCATGACAAAAGGGAAGAGAAGGGCACACGGAGAAGGGGGTACCAGAAAGACACATAAACTGGGAAGCTGGATAAAATCAGCTTAGGCTTTGGACATATGAATATTTATGGGTTTAAAAAATCCTAAAATATAAATTATCCAACTTTCTAATAAAAATGTTAAGCAAGTATTGCATGTAGCAGACCCTTTCCTTACACCACTGAGCTAAAACCTATATGCTGGCTTGCCTGCCCTCCGAGACAGTCACATCACCATTCCCTCATGACTCCATGTTGGCCTTGCATCACAACTGCATTTTATCTTCTAACAATTTTGCAAGAACTGGATCTTTTTTAAAAACAAACAAACAAAAACAAAACCATTACAGTGCTTAGGCAAGTGCTTGCCATCTGCCTACATCTCCCCAGGAGTCTTCCCTGGGGCTGGATGTTGTTTCTCTTTTTTGGAGATTGGTTGTGGATTTGCTGAGAACGAAACCATCCCTTAGAATCACAGCACAAAACCCCCACCGCCTGTGGCACCTCCAGACACCTGGATTCCCAATTGCCTCTGCTGAGCTGATGGACTGAACTCATTTATATACCCACAGCCACCTGCATTCAATTGAGAGTCATAAACCGTTGCTATTCCCTCAGAGGTCAGCACTCTAGCTCAGCAAATTCCTTTAGCCCTTCATTCCTGTCCCACATAATCCCAAAGCCCCAAGTATCTGGATCTCTTGTTAATGCAGATTTATTATGATTGGTATACGAGCCTCATGAAGCCACAGCAATAAGGGCAAATGACCAGAAGTCACACTTACCAGTGCCAAACGTCCAACTCTCAACACAAATATTTGGAGAGTTTTGTTCTCTAATTTGATTGCTTTTGGAGGAGAGACTCCATAGTGTTTCATAGTTTATGATCCAGGTGGGACCCATTTTCAGAGATCTGATCAGGTGTGTGTGTGTGTGTGTATTTGTATCTCTGCGTGCACAAGAGTTCTGCTCACTTTTAACCGGAGTGACCTAGGTTTGTTTCAAAGAGGAAATTAGGTGCAATGGAAGAAGCCGTTGGCTGGGTGTCATGAAGTTTGAATTCTAGCCCTAGCTATGTGCTCCCTAAACAACCGGTTCCTCCATTTTCCATTTCGTCCCTTGCTAGACCTTTCACTGTCTCAGCCTGGAGGGCTGGCTTAGTGCTCTCCCAGAGGTGGTGGTTCTCATTCCCTGTGCTTGGGGCACATTTTCAGTTAGTAGTTAGTGAAGCACAGTTGAATGTTCAAGGACTGTATCAACACTGGAGATGTCAGCGACCCTCAAGTCCATTTCTCACTGCAACAGATCTGCACCTCCCAATTCCCGTAACGTCACCCACAGTTTGTGGCTCCATATCCGGTCAGCGAGTTCTTTCTGTAAGTTGCCCCCCACTCACTGTATTCCCTAAATAATCCAGAGCAGCAGGTTTCCTGCTGTATCTTTTCCTTATCCATCCCTATCATACCCATGCCTCTCAGCGCATACTTGTCTCAAGTCTGCCTATACCGCTTAGTGTTCCATCTGATACACGAGCGTGCGCAACACGAGTACTCAACTATAACCCAAACTGATTGGTAAGTAAGTTGGGCTAAATATTAAGAATAACTATGTCCAAGGGTCACATTTGCTAGAAAGTCCTATAGCTTTTCTCAGTGGAAACAAAACACGTTGAGGAAAGAGCTGACTGGGCTGGTTCTGTAGGCTGAGTATGTTCTGGAAGGGTTCAGATACCAGAGGACTGGTGCTCACCGTTTCTGTGCTGAGGGTACTGAGGTGGCGCCTCGGGAAGAAGTTAAGGCAGGGTCTCAAGAGACTTCTGTTACTGCCTTCAAGGGTGAGATGCCCTAACAGGGTGAGCCTGATGTTTCTCTTGGTCCCTGAGTTTTGTTTCATCCTCTCATCCCCCCCGACTTCCAACATGATGCCACCCACCGTGGTGTGAAGTAGCCAAGGGAACTCCCAACAGAGGCTGAACCAAGAATGCCACCTGATCTTGGACTCTCAGCCTCTAACTCTGTGAGACAAATAAAAACCCCCTTCCTTAAAAAAAATACAGAACTTCAGATTTTCTATTGTAACAACTAAAAATAGATTAATATATATGTAGATTGTTTAATAAGTCTATATTAGTTGGAGAAAGGAGTCCTTATTGAAAAGAAAGTGAGCTGAGAAGCCTCTGCAAGGCCCCCCGCATCTGCAGAGCTTTGGGAACATTGTCGGAAGAGCAAATGGAACGGCTCACAGAGACTATGAGCAGCAACGGGACAGAATGGTTTTTTAAGTACTCAAATACAGGTTGTGGAGGGCACTGAAGCCTTGGCTCCGCTGGCTTCCTGTAAATCTTCGCTTCCTCTAATGCCTTTTCCAAGCATCGGTTGGTTTGCTGTTCTAGGCAAAGAAAATGGCAACCGGCTCAGTGGCAGCTCAATAGCGATTCAGAACTGTTGTCAAAGAACGGCGAAGATTAAGGCTTTTCAGAGGCCGGCAGTAAGTGGATCAAAGGAAGTCTTTATCATGTGTCTGGTGGGGTGTGACTTTAAACACCAGAAAATTGGCCTTTGGAGTCCACGTATTTATCATTAAAGTGTGTCTTATTTCTAGGGAAACAAGGTCCTCAGCTCCCAGTCCACATTTAAAAAAAAAAAAAAAACAAAACAGGAAATGAATAGCTAACAGGCCTGTGATCTTCCCTATCTTTAATGAGACTCAAGCATTAGAGTAGGTGTGTTTACGGTATACCAGAGGTGCGCTGAACATTTCAGATGCAGAAGTGGCTGAGGCCCCCACCCTCCTGGAGACTGCAGGGAAGCTGGGCAGTTATGGGAGGTACCCCCAACCTGTTCTGGCTGATGTGAAGAGAGGAGCACAAACCCGGGCTCCAACCTTCAGGAAGCCCGTGTGATTGAGGTGGGGCAGTGCACCAGGGTGTACGGTTTCCAGAGGAAAAGAGGGTTGCTACAGTAAGATTAGAGTCCAGAATGTAGAGGGATACCGCCATGGCGCTAGGACCCAGAGCGAGTCAGCAGTTACCTTACACGGAGCCCTGGAAGCCATGCTAGAACTTACTAAGAAGAATGAAAAAAATCCCTGGAAGATTCTGGGTAGGAGATTAAGATGAGTAATTCTACACATGTGTAAGAGGAGCCAGGAAAGGCCTCTTGCTAGAGATCAGGGACTGATTGTCTCAGCAGGTTTTGAGAGAGTTGCTCAGAGTGGGCTGCTTCGTGAGCTGTGCCCACTTGGGTGTATTGTTGGAACTACATCCTGCAGAGTATCTACAGGTTGGCTGTGCACTGAGACAAGCCCTTGGAGGAGATTCCATCTTCTACTTTCCCCTTTCCCCCATTCCGATCTGCTGAGGCCACCAACTCCCAGAGAAGGGCAACCGGATGCTGACTTCTTCCCGTCGTACGATTTTTTTTTCATCTCCACTTGAGCTGCTACCGGAAGTCCGCTTTTCTTTTCCTTGGTGTTGCGGGTTGAACTCTTGAGCGTATGTTAAGTGTACTGTCCCCTGTCGAGCGACATTCCCAGTGATGCGACCAGACATCTTCAAAGATGACTGGGAATATTTCTTCCTCTTCCTCTAGTTGCCGTTCTCCCTCCTGTTCATTCCCATTGGGGTTGGATAAAAACAAGAGCTGACAGACAGCAACTTCACTGTGCATGTCCGGTTATCTCTTGGGACGGCAGTGAAGACTTTGATGTGTGTGGACTCACAGGGTTGAACTGGTGCTGCTGCCCTCCAGAATCCCATTTTGTACAGATTCAAGCAAAGTTTCTGGAAGGATCAGGGTAGCACCCACTGAAGGCAAATGCTAGTGGCTTACTGGAAGACTTTATGCATGAATGAATGACCACAGCCCACACTGCATCTGCAGGCATGAAGTAGAGCCAGGCTAAAACTTCAAGACCCCAGCCCAGCCTCATCCATGAGTATCAGGTCCAAACAAGAGAGACTGTCTCAAAACTCAAGGTGGAGAATGACTGGGGAATGACCTCTGACCTCCACACACCTGCGTGGACACGCACATGCACACAGATACACGCACACACCACGCAATCTGTACTTACAAAGGTGTCTCTTCACTGGACGCAGAAGGGTGATTCTAACTCTCTGTGGTCTCAGTGGAGGAAGTGACCACTTAAATCTGTGCCAGAATCAGGCACAGTGGCACATGCTTTCCAACCCAAAGTCCAGTCTGGACTACATACACAAGAGTCATCGGAGAGGAGGGGACCTCAACTGAGAAAATGTCTCTCTAGGATGGGTTGCAGGCCAGACTATAGGGCATTTTCTTAATTAGTGATTGATGTGAGAGAGCCCCAGCCCATTTGGACGGTGCCATCCCTGGGCCGGCAGTCCTGGGTTCTGTAAGAAAGCAGACTGAATGAGCCATGAGGAACAAGCCAGTAAGCAGCATCCTCCATGGCCTCTGCATCAGTTCCTGCCTCCAGGTTCCTACCCCGTTTGAATTCCTGTCTTGACTTCCTCCTGGTGAACAGGGATATGAAAGTGTAAGCCAAATAAACCCTTGCCTCTGCAGCTTTGCTTTTTCAGTCATGAAAAAAGTAAGGATGTTTCCTTACTGTAATAGTAGCCCTAACGAAGACAGAGACATGTCTCCAAAAAACAAACAAATAAATAAAAACCTGCACAAAACTTCTCCATATTCAAAGTGCCTTCTCAACAGCTTCCCCCCTAAGTGGATACCCCACCCCCTCGTCCACTTTTGTTTTAGGGGACATAGCATTTAAGTCTAAAGTCAAAGCTACCATTTTGACATTTACTCAGAATCTTGGCATTATTTCCTGGCTATTTCCCACCGATACATGAGGTACATGTCATTCAATATTTTTTTCTTGTTAATATAACTTTTTATTACAGAGCTTTTAAATTTTATTCCTCTCTCTTGTAGTTTGGATGTCCCCCCAAAGACCATGAGTTAAAGGTTTGGTCCTCATCCACTATGGGAAGATGGTAAGGGAACCTGCCTTGTGGAAAGCAAGTTAGGTCATCGGGGGAGTGTCCTTGAAGGGGTAGTGACCTCAGTCCCCTTATGTCTCTCTTTTTCCCATCCTTACTGCTAGGATGGGAGCAGCTTTGCTCTATGACATGACCACCTTGATGCTCCTCCAGCATCTCCATGGGCCTAAAGTCCCCTGCCCAACACTAATGGAAACATCTGGCTTATCCAGAAGACCCCTCCATCCTTTTCACTCTGTTGTGTGTGGTCATTTCTCCAAAGAGATGGAGAACCGACACACTCCGCCAGTGATGATGAGTCCTGCCTGGGGTCTGCCCCAGCAGTACAGTACTTGAGATGCTCATCTTGTTGGAACAGGGTTGATGTCACTGAGAAGCGCTTATTGCCCGTGCGCATAGAAACCAGTGCTTTGAGCCTGGGTTTTACAAAAAAAGAAAAGTCTTTCTTGTACATCTGATTGGCAGGAGCTACAAGCTCAGATCTAATTCCCCAATCTGTTAGAAGTCAGAGAGGGGAGCTCGCCAGAGGTAAAGAGATATACTGCTTGTTGGTTGGACGACAAGCTCAAGGCAAGCTGGTGAATATTATTTTAAGGTGTGCTACTTTTGTTTATGATGTGGAACATTGGTCTGATGATATAAAGATGCGTTGCTTTTGTTTATGCTGCATTTGTTTAACTCTGTGAAGCTGTGATTTGTTGCCTGTCTAAAACACCTGATGGTCTAATAAAGAGCTGAATGGCCAATAGCGAGGCAGGAGCAAGGATAGGCAGGGGCTGGCAGGCAGAGAGAATAAACAGGAGAAATGAGGAAGAGGAGGAGCAAAGAGAGAACAAGGGGAAGAGGACATCATAGGGCCAGCCACCCAGTCAACCATGGAGTAAGAGTGAAAGTAGGATATACAGAGGTAAGAAGAGGAAAGAGCCCAGAGGCAAAAGGTAGTCGGAATAATTTAAGAAAAGCTGGCAAGTAACAATCTGAGCTAAGGCTGGGCATTCATAACTAAGAATAAGAAAGAGTCTCTGTGAGAGTGATGCCCCCCCAAAAAGTCAAAAGAGTAAAACAAAGCAAAGACCCATCCTTGGTGTGGGAGGTCCTTCTGTCTATGTGTTGATTTTATTGGTTACTGAATAAAGAAACTGCTTTGAGCCTATAGCAAGGCAGAACTTAGCTAGGTGGGGAAAACTAAACTGAATGCTGGGAGAAAGAAGGTGGAGTCAGTGAGAAGCCATGGAGCTCTGGCCCGAGACATTGGAACTTTACCCAGTAAGCCACAGCCTCGTGGCAATACACAGATTAATGGAGATGGGTTAATTTAAGATACAAGTTAGCCAGAAATATGCTTATGCTATTGGCCAAACAGTATTACAAACAATATAGTTTTTGTGTGATTATTTCAGGGCTAAACAGCCAGGAACAAGCAAGC
>LOJH01052019.1:4528-16609 GCA_001685095.1 Ellobius talpinus
AACACAGACAAGTATTATGGGCTAATAGAAGTTATAAGAGTTAATAAGAAGCCTCATCTACTAGGCCAATCAGTTTATAATTAATATAGACTTTTGTGTGTTTTCTTTGGGGCTAAATGGTTGAAGGACCAGGTGGGACAGAAAACTCCATCAACACTCTTCCTTTTCCATGCTACCACATGATAGACTGTGGGGCTAGATCTCCCACTCTTGCATATTCTGGGCTTGCTTACTCTCACCACTACCATCAGGAACTGTACATCCCTGGAGAGGAGCAGGTCCTGGTCTACACAGTGGTGTAATTGAAGAGAAGCTGGGCCAACTCTGCAATCCCATCCTCACTGCTTTCAGTGATAACATGGACAGGAACATAGAGCATAACTATGTTAGGGTCATGGATCCAGACATGGACCCTGGCGACACCAAGCCTGGCCAATATCATGGTCCACTGACAGTGCAATAACTTAGATCTGCATGAACCAAACAACAGTGTGGCCTTTGAACCCTCACATGGTCCCAGGTGTAGGCCCAGATCCCAGGCATACACACTGTCTTTGAATAGTGACAGGAAACTTGGACATCAGCACAAGAACCATAGACACAGACACGGCCCTGGCTACAGCTCAGGCTCATACAGTGCCCTGTTCCTTGGTAGCAGCACAAGCTACTCAGGTCTTTATGGGCTTGGCAATTGCACAATCCTCATGCAACAAGAAGGCAACAGGTTGAGGCCCAGATACTGGAAATCAGTTTGACTTTTGATAGCAACATGAGACACAGATTTGCATTTGGGCCATGGACCCAGATATGTTTTTTTTTTTCCCAGCAGCTTGGGCCAGGATATCATTGTGGCCCTAGCTGGCATTGCAGATCACCTAGACAGGCATGACCCAAGTCGTGGAATGACTTCCAAACACCAACATGTCCCCAGATAGGAAACAAGACCTGAGGTATCCACTCAAATTTTGATGGTAACAGGAGCCACTGACATTGAAAGAACCTGGCTGTGGTAAGACCACAAACCCAGACATGGCCTACTGTTGCAGTTTGGGACTAGATGACACCAATAACCCTGAGGGTAGTATGGGACACCCAGGTCTATATGGCCCTTTTGGCAGCTTGACTGTCTAAGACCAACATAGCCTCAGCTTTTGGCTTAGCCTGGATGCTTCTGCACAGCCCTCAGTGGCAACAGGAGCCATGCACATCCACTCAGAGTCCAGTCACAGTGGGGCCACATACATTAGGCTCTTGATGAGATTTAATCTGTGTCACTTTTAGCCCTTGCTCTCCCAGGTTCATGCCACCAACTAAAGCAGTAAATAATCTAAATATTTGTTTCATTCTATACTGTGATAAGAAGTGTCTGAGTAGTGATTTAACATGTTATTTCAAGACATAAACTGGATATGGCATGTATAAAAATTCCTGCATGTTGAAGAATGGCAAATAAGACATCCATTCTGCAAACAGTATTGCCTAATTCAAGGAACATTTCAGGATTCATTGATGAAGAGATTACCCTACTATCTATGGAGAGGATGTTAGCTTGCTCTTTCCTTAAGAAAAAGAAAACACTGAAAAATAAAGCAGTTCTACAGCTTATAAAATACATCTATGCTTATACCATCCTAAAAATAGGAATGATTATATTACTTTCACTTTAATATTTTTGACACAAGTTGAAACTTTTAATATGCGTAAATGTATAGGCTGAAATGTTTAATTTTTTAAACATTTTTATCAACAAAATTGATTTTATTATTTAACATTTTATAAGGTTCTACTAAGCAACTTGCACAAAATAACTTCAGTTTCAATGTTTTAAACACATCTTTCAGATGACAATATTTAGCCTCAGCCCCTAGAAGATTTCATGTTTCCTCTCTTTATTAAGTGATTCACTGTCAATCTAGTTTATTCTGTTGGAAGATTGATTATTATACTTCAGTGACTTAAGAGCAATTCTTGAGAACTAATTCACTATGAAAGTTCAAAAACCATAAATGGCATATCCTCCAGGTCAAAGTGCTCAAAAACGAAAGTAAAGTGATTACAGCAATACTTACTGTAAACAACAGATTTAGCACTGAGAGAGCATACAAGTTAGGTAAAGCAAATATTTAGAGACTAGAATGTGGTTATACTTCAATTCTATCAGAGACATGATTAGAAGGAAAAGTTCATGCTTCAAAAGATTATAACAGGAAGTTGCAATAGAGACATTTTAAATATTGGTTCAAGCTCAGAGCAAGGATTAGAGAAAGCCATAAGAAAACGTAGGTTGGTTACCTTTTGGCAAAATCTTCAGGACTGCCAGGTCTCTTCTATACTTTTGAATTTGGTGAATTTAGCATTTTTCCATGATGATACAATGTCTGGTGGACTGAGAAAGCAAGCTGTGTAGTAAGAACCTGAAACATGTAGTATGGGAAAAACATACCTGAATTTCTTGGTCACAATATGAGAGGACTGAACCTGAAATCCTTGTCAGAATATTGAGTTAAAAAAAATAAAATGGTAAAGAAGACAAACCATTGCTATTTAAGGTAACATTAAAGTAAATGTGAAAGTTGAATGGAAATATATTGCCTACAACTTGGAAATTCATTTTATCTGTTCAATATGGTTTGAAAATCTCCTTAAATGTATATATTCCATATGAGTTATTATTGATGTAATTTAGATGTGCATTTATCTTATTTTTATAAGTGTTCCATTAAATAAACCATTCATTCTTAATTTCATTTCTAAAATTATGTTAAGAATTCTTCAGTAAATAACAATAAAGAGTGATATTTATCAATCTAATATGCTTACCTCTTAATAGTGGCATTCGCTATGAGATTATGGAATCCAGTTACATTCAGACTACTTCATTCCACTTCCTGGGCCCCATAATCTTGTAAAAATATCATAATGCAAAATTTATTTAGTCCAAATTCAAATGTTCTCATAGTCTATCACAGACTCAACAATTTTTAAAGTTCAATGTCTCTTCTGAGATTCATGCAATCTTTTAACTATAAAATCAAAATCAAAAAACAGATCACATATAACATATAATGGCTTAGGATATACATTGCTATTCCAAAACACTGGGAGAGAAGTATAGTAATGAAATACTGGACCAAAGCAAGACAGAAAAACAGCTGGGCAAACTCCAAAACCCACAGGTAAGTGTGGTTCCCATCCCTAAGCAAAGAACCTTCTTTTTGCAGCATAAACAGCAAAAATATAAACCTACTAGAAGTGGGAGTTATGAAAGTGATATAAATAGAGAATTCTTTTATGAAATTTCTCCCAAGCAAAATTTTAATTCAAAAGAGTGTTAAATAATGGCATTGATAAAAGCAAGTTGTAATTAGCATGGAGGACAGGATATATGATAGAAACTTATTCATCATAGAAAATCAATAAATATTATGCAAAGAAGTAGATTTCTAAGGATGTTACATAGTATGAAATCAAAAGTAATGAATATTAGAAGAAAGTATTTAAAAGTTGAAGAATAAGGTAATTTCAAGCTCTTGCAAAACCCAGATATTGATCTCCAGGACCTCGGAATTAAAAGAATATATCAAGAGGAATAAATGCTAAATTTTATAATAAAGAAAAGTCAAACTAAATATAGAAAATACACTCAAACAAAATATTTCAAAATGCAATTCATGAATTTACCATTAGATATCATTTATGTGAGTAAAAATTATGACAAGGTTTGAAATACAAAGAAAGCTCCTCTTCTTTTGAATAAATGAGGAAGGCAGGATGCTTACTGGACTACCTAAATAAATTAAATTAAGTTAACCTAATTATTTTGTTATGTATTATTGAACTGTTTCTAGCAATGCTGTTCAGATATATAGCTCTTAATTTCTCTGAATTGTTATTAATTTTTAAATATGTGTCTTATAATATAATGAAGCTTTGGTTGGGGGCATCCAAAGACTAAAAATAATCAGTAAACATTTGCTGAGAAGTTCGTATACTAGATTTTTGTTAGTAGTTACAGCTGTGCTTCAAATGCTAATGAAATGATTAACTAGTGTGACAATAGTAAGACAGAGGCAGGTTAGGGCGTTTTTATGTATACTTTATACTGTGATAATAAGTTCATTTAAAAACATAAATTATTTTGAATTAACAGCTACTAAAATGCTAGAATCACTTTCTACTGAGAGTTAAAATATTAAGATATTTGGAAATGAATAAGAGACACTCTATTATGAATTGTAAGTACAGCCACATAACTCATTTAAGCTTAGATATATGGTATAATTATATTTTAATTCATAATTAATACTAGCACAATTTCCCAGTTTCAAATATTATTTGTATTAAATGGATACTATGTAAAATAAATGATACAAAAACTGTCATCAAGTAATTAAAATGCATGAAATTAGTCATATAAATGAAAGTAACTTCTGTTGACTTAGAAGACTCATGAGCTAAAAGGCACAGCAGCACCGCATTGACAGCTGTGTCTGTCACAGAGATATAAAATATTAGCAATCTCCTTTCATTAGGGATAGGTCCTCTTTGATTTTCACTAGGTTACATATAGTGCACTGTGTTTAATATATCCAGCAGGTAAATAAATGAGCATTCCTATTGGTCATTGCATTTCAAATTTTAGCAGTCAGTAAATATTTTTCCTGAATTACAATCTTAATGATTACTTATATAGAATAAATAACACAACTTTAGAAACAAAGATCTATAGTGTTTAAAGAAAATTGTAATTTAATTTAACTCCAGCTTCCTTCAAAGTAAATGTAAGTTTTTTGGTATGATTCCATTTTCTTTTTTTAAATTTATTTTCAATTCATTGTAGATTTCACATTTGCATTCTAATCCTACTCATCTTTCTATCCACTCACATCTGCCCCCTTCCCCTGCAATCTCCACCACAAAACAAAAGAAAATTTAAAATAACCGAGAACCAGAAAAACAAACAAGCAGAAATTCTTTGTGTAGAAGTTGTAGCGTGGCCCAGTGAGTCACACAATATACTCTTTAGTCCAAACACCTTTACTTATAAGTGTTCATATGGTTCAAGGCCTCTGGCTTCTGCTGCATTATCAATAATGGTCTTTCTGGGGTGCCTCTTGGATATCCTGTTGTTTATCTGTGTGGTGGAGATCCTACAGATCTGTAGGTCTTGCCTCTTCACATGTTCCTGCTGTTCAAAGATGAGGTGAATGTTGGGTGGGTTAACTTATAGCCCTGGTTCTGGGACTAGGTGGCAGCTGAATTTGCTCAGACCACCAGCTTTCCTTTTTCATCCTCACTTAGGTGAGCCCTCTAGTACTATCTCCACTAGGTCAACCAAAACAGTAAATATCTATACTGCATACTGATATTTAAAGTTTCTATACTTTACCTATACCACGTGACAATAGGACCAGCTCTCCCACTCTGCCACTTTCAGTGTGGTTCATCACACCCTCATCAACAGGAACAGCTCTACTGTGCTTCCCAAGGAAGCTGTAGGGCCTGCTCTCCCAAGTGCTGCTGCTGATGAGGAGCAGGGCCAGTTTTTTCTAGTACTATAGTCATTGAGGTGTGGGCCAACTCTTTGCAACCCTATCCTCACTGTCTTTAGTAGTAACAGGAGCGAGCTATGGACTTCAAGATGGATTGAGGCTGCAGCAAGGCCATGGACCTAGATATGGCCCTTGGCAACTGAAATGCTGGGATGACACCATGGCCCCAGGTGGCAGTGCAGGCAATTTGAAACTGTATGGCCCCAGCAGATGCATAAGTCATGGGCACCAACATGGCTCAAGATGGTGGCCCAGACCCCTGATTTCTTCGTGGCCTTTGGTGGCAATATAGACCATGACTATCAACACAGACTCCAACTGTAGTTCAGTTGAACAAAAGGTGCAGACATTGTCCTTTACAGCAGCCAGAACCCAGTTAACACCATAACCCTGGTTGGCATTGCAGGTCACTCAGATCAGTGTGCACCCGGCAGCAGCAAGGTCCTGGAATACCAATGTGGCCCCAGGTGGTGACCCAGATACCAGGTATCTGCATATTCCTCAATGGAAACCGGAGCCCTATACAACAATACTAAATTTGGCTGCAACAGGGCCATGGATCCAGACATGGCCCTAACTACTGCTCAGGCCCATAACATAGCATGGCCTGGGGTGACAGCACCTGTCACTTAGTTCTGTATGGACCCAACAGTGGTACAGACCTCGGACACGAACGTGGCCAGAGGAGGCAGTCCAGATCCCAGGCATGTGTGGTCTTTGGTGACAACACAGAAAACAGACTCCAGCTTTGGAAGGACCAAAGACCAAGGCATGGTCCTTGGCAACAGCACAGGCCCAGCTGTCATCTTGGCCCTAGATAGCATCAAAGATCATCCAGATCAACAAGCCTCCCGACAGCATGGCCCCCAGTCTGAGGGTTTTCATTGCTGTGAAGAGACAATGACCATGGCAACTCTTATAAGGAAAACATTTCATTGGCATGACTTATAGTTTCAGAAGTTCAGTTCATCATCATCATAGCAGTAAGCATGGCAGTGATGGTGCAGCAGCTGTAGTTGAGAGGCCTACATTGTGCAGGCGACAGGAAGTGAAATGACACACTGGACCTTTTACTGAGCATAGGAAGCCTCAAAGTTGGCCCTTACCGTGGCACACTTCCTCAAAAAATGCCATACCCATACCAACCAAGTCACACCTCCTAATAGTACCACTCCATATGAGATTGTGGAGGCCAATTCTATTTAAATTACCCCATTCTGAATGCCAACATGTCTCCAGGTGGCAGCCCAGACTCTCAGCATCTGCTCATCCTTCTATGGTAAAAGGTGTCACAGACATCAACAGAGACCTGGCTTTGATAAGGCCTCACATTCAGGGATGGTCCTCAGCTACAGTTCGGGTCTGGTCTGGATGACACCACTGTCCCAGGTGGCAGCACAGGCCAGCCAGATCTACATGGTCCTAGTGGCAGTTTGACCCTCAAATACCATCATGGCCTCAAGTGTTGGCCTAGGCTATAGGACTGCATGGTCCTCAGTGGTGAGAGGAGTTGTCACAGAACCCATCCACAACAGGGCTATGGACCCAAACTTAGCCCTCGGCTGCATTCCAGGCCTGGATGCCACCATGGTTTTGGGTGGCAGTGTAGGCCTCCCAGATGGGCATGGTCCTTCTGGGGGTATATTCTTCTGACACCAGCATGTTCACAGGTGCTGACACAGACTCTAGGTATCCACAAGGCGCTCAAAGTTAACAAAAGCTACAGATATCAACAGAGACCCCTAATGCTCTGGTAGGGCTATGGCGCATGACATGGTCCTTGGCAACAGCCCATGTCAAGACATCACCATGAACCTGAATTCAAACTGAGTAGCAAAATGGGCAACCATAATGGTCAGTTCTTTACTGAACTCACTCTCTAGGTCCACCTCTCTCCCCAGAACATGAACTATTCTGCCTCCTTCTCTCTCTAGTTACCCTCCCTGTACTCACCATAGTGGTGGCCAACAGCCTGGCACTGGACGTGACGGGCTGTTGCTGGTTATTACCCAACCAAGCCAATGAACATGTTGCTGACCTGTGGCTATCCTCAAGTGCCCCTGGGCCTCTAGTTCCATTTTCTTTAAGTTTTGAAAGATATGTACTTTTGGGGCACTTATGATTTAAATAAATTTACATATTCAATAGAAACATTTCTTTTATAGATTCTACTAGGCAAAATTGACTCCATGAAATGTTTAAATACTGATTTTTTTAAACTGATTTCATTTCCTCTTGCCCTCACTTTACAGTCCAGAACTTACCAGATAATGTTTTTGTTTCCTCTTCCTGATGCTGGCTAGAATCACTTCTCAAGTGTTACTTGTGTTTTGCTGTTACCCATACTCAGTTAGAAAGTATGGGTGTGTCCTGTCATGTTCAACCACCCTGCACTCTCTGCTTTCTCTTTCCTTCCTTTATGCACTCATGATTCTCCACATAGATCACATTAGTGCAGTTTTCACCAGCTTCTCTCTTAATAATCTATGTTCCTTTTTAAAATTCATTTCTTCTACAATGGGAATGAATTCCTCATTATTAATGTGAATAATTTTAATAAGGGTATATAATTATTGTTAAAAAGCATCAAATTATTTGAAAAGCTAGAATTATGGTCCTTGTTTAATTCAAAAAGGCACTACAATGTATGCACAAGTATTCTAAACATCCCTATGTATACTACCTACAAGGTCCACAGATGAATGATATTGCCTCTTTGCTTATGTATTGTGTGAAATTGTCATCTAACTAAATCTCTGCTTTCACAGGTCATTTCAAGGGCTCCTGTATTAGCTCTGTTAATCAAGGCCACCTTGTCTACAGTTCTTATTAATTTTTAGTCTTCCACATTTTCATAGTACCACCACTGTGTTATTTTTGTGAAAGTGAGCAATTTAATATCTATAAACTTATTACAATAAATGTTGGGTATATTATTCCATACATTTTTGGAGTATGCTATTCCTTAAAATGTAAAGAACTTCTTTTCTTTCCTTATTACTCTCAATAAGATAACTACAAACTATAAATATACTTATGAAGTATACTAGCTACTTGTATATTGCTGTGACTTAATGCTTTTAAGAGAAAGCATTAACTTAGGCTTACAGTGGCAGAGGTTGGTGCCTATAATGGCAGAGTGAAGGTATGACAGTGTAAACAGCTGGAAGGTCATATATTGATTCACAGGAAGGAGGCAGAGAGCACCCTGGGCATGTCACCAGTCTTTTGAAAGCACAAAGTCTGGCCCCCAGTGACATGCTTCCTCTAGCAAGACCATACTGCCTTATCCTTCCCAAACTACTACCAAATGGGACAGTTGATCATATGCCCAAGATTTTGGGGTCACATCATTCAAACTACCACGTTAAGAAATAATTGCAAAAAATAAAAATAAATAAAAAAATTGCAACACTAAAAATCAATATTTATTTCTAGTAAGAATAATTGAAGCACTAAAAATCAGTATTTATTTTAAAAACTCTTGATGGCTCAATTTGGGGCTTTTATTATACTCCATCAAGAATATACTCCATCAGAATCTTTATCTTGCTTTCATTTGTTTATTCATTTATTTTTAAATTGAAAATAGATTCTTCTCCCAAACAAAACATCCCAACTACAGTTTTTCTTCCTGCCATTCCTCCTCGCTTCACCCTCCTTTCAGTCCATTTCCTCACAGTCTTTCTTCAGGAAAGTGCATGCCTCCAAGAGACTACAACCAAACAGAACAAGCAGAACAAGATACAGTATGACAAGGCAAAGCCCTCTATTGAAGCTGCACAAGGGAACACAACATGAGGAAAAGAGTTTCGAGAACAGGCAAAGAGTCAAAGACACATGTGGTACTACTCGCAGGAGACTCAGGAAAACAACAATCTAACAATCATAACATAAATGCAGAGGACTTGGTACAGATGTACGCATTACCCTGTTTGCCACTTCAGTCTCTGTGAGTCGTGTGAGCCCTGCTTAGCTGATTCAGTGGGCCATGTTCTCCTGACGTCCTCCTCTCGTCTTTCTCCTACAAAATTTCCTCCCTGGGTGTTCCCTGATCTCCACGGGGAGGAACTCAAAAGAGATTTTCAACTTAAACTCTTTAATTACACAGACTCCTAATGTTCAGCAGCCTTGGAGGGATCATTGTTCCAATTCAAAGGCTGCAAATGGAAGCAGGAGCCCAGACCCAAAGTCAGACATTATGCAGAGGAAACATTAGGAGATGCTGAGGGTTTCTCAGTTTATTAAAATTTGAATATGATGGCTCATATCTGTAATCTTTGTCCTGGAGAGGATAAGGCAGAAGTATCTTAAGGGCAGTGGTCATGGCCAAAACCCATCTCAAAACAAAACAAAACAACTAAAAGCCAAAAATAAAAAAAACAAAATGTGCAAACAATAACAATGACAAAAATCAAGTAAAAAAACAATGAAACAATGCAAATATTTAAAATAATACATGTAAATAACACAAACACACACAAAATAAACAAAACAATAAAAAACTTTCAATATGACTTTTGAGATTGTTTCTAATCATTTTATATAAGTGGGTTTTGTCCTGTGTGTCTCAATCATGTGATCCCAGGAATAAACTGCTATGAACTATATCAGATGGAATAGAGAGTGAACCACACTAAGTTCTCACCATCGACACTTGAATGTAGTTATGGTAAAACCTATATCTTAAGTATTCAAATGATCTTTCCATAAGGACATGTGTTTAATTACAGCTTTAAGATGACAATAAAAACAATAAAACTCTCCAATGAAAGTCATATGTAGTATCTTTACAAAAGATCATATTAGAGGTACAATTTAAGAATTAGTTAGATAAATTATACAGGTTTTAAGTGTGTATTAGAAGATTCATAACTGCAAACCTTTCAATACAATAAAGATTTATATTTTAGATATGTGTTTTAATGCCAGCAATGTGTTTTAATTTTTATTTTACCTTTTTCTTAGATATACAGCAAGAGACAGAAGATATACAAAATTCTTTGATAAAAGAGGACATTATCCCATAAAATACAAGTATTAGAACACAATATAACATGTATTGAATATATAACTTATCAGGGCAGCTGTGGGGAATGACTTTAATCCCAACACTCTGGAGGCACAGGCAGAGTTTGAGGCCAACCTGGTCTACAAAATGAGACAACCGGTGCTACACAGAGAAACCCTATCTCAAAAACAAAACAAAATGAAACAAAAATCATAAACCAAAAAACCAAAACACAGAAAAGAAAGAAAATGAAAATAAAAGTTAACCCAAGTAGAGTTTTTCAGTTACTTTCAAAATGTAACTGTTTACTGTCCTTATTGCTTCCCATTGCTTGATACTTGAGGTGCTACTGTGCCACTATCTTTATCTTTAATGTCAGACAACACAAATATGGTTAATTATTAATTTCATGGAGAGAAATTTTCTACAAATGAGATGTTTGATGCATGTCTGTATTCTTGGACATATGTAAAATACAAAGATGTTCATCTAAAGAATATCTTTCTCATATTTCATATAATGGCAAAAGAAATTAGCTGTACTCAGGTTAAGTGCTAATATTTACAAAAGCAAAATAATCATTCTCAATTTCATGAACTGCTGGAGTCTTTCTAATGTAGATCATAATATTACTGCCTACTTAAAGCTCATTAAAGTTTGTCTTGTGTTATTCGTCCTCGCCAAGAATGTCAGCACACATACATTATTCACGGAAAGCACAGTGAACTTTAAGTAGGGAGATTATAATACAGGGAAAGGAGAAAGCCTTCATTCTCCATTCCAACACATGCTGTTATAAAGGGCTACTGTGGACACTTCCCCCAATACATACACACTTTAAAGTTTACCTCCCTTTTTATTATTTCTATCATATTCCTTTTCATCTCCAAAAATATTCCCATAATTCTACTTCTTTTCTATAGGATATAAAGACACTGGCTGAGTTACTGTAAATGATTCACCATCTTCATGTTCTCAGCTGGATCTTTAAATAACTTATGCTGAAAAAGGCATTGTTTGCCAGATCATTTCCTCCTTCTCTCTGTCTAGAGTAACACTGGGGTGAACTTAACTCAGTAAATAAAACAGCATTTGCCTGAAAAATTTAAACCAAATGTTCCAAGCTAGTGTTGTAAATTATGTCATTAAATAATAGCAATTGTACTGAAAAGGTTACCAAGCTTTAAAAGTCAATCACAAATTCTGACACTTCCTTGATGACTGCACAAGTACTTTCCAGGAGCATGTTTCTGTGACAGCCCATCCCCAGGAAAGTCCCATATCTGACTACATTCAAATGGAAGATATACAATTGTTACTATTTAAATATCAACTATGACTTTTGAGGAAATATTGGAACTGAAATTTTTTTTAAAAATGCAGTAGTCCAGGTCATTGCTGCTTCAATTTGAGTGCTAAATACAAAAAAAGTCAATATAAGAAAAAAAAACATGGTGATATTCAAGATAATCATCAGTGTGATGGTGGGGCAAGGCCAGTTCAGGCACCCTCTACTCT
>LOJH01052022.1:161-10574 GCA_001685095.1 Ellobius talpinus
TATATATATATATATATATATATATATACACACACACACACAAAGGATAGGTTTACAGAGGAGATCACTCATTCCAGTAGTGGATCCATACTTGAGCTGTGAGCTGGGAATGTGTCTCTTGAGACAGTGGTGAGGAGAAACAGTAACAGTTCTACAGACAGATGCACTCTGCTTAGCTGTAGGTGTGCCATGCTAGCGGGGGGCTTCGTCCCTTGGAAGCCACACTGCCTAATGTCATTTACACCTCCTTACCTGCATGTAGTTAACCCCTAGGGTTGTGTCTGCCAGGACGGGAAGGGTTGAGAACAACTCTGCCTTCTGTAGAACCGTCCTTGAGCCTTCAGTGTAACCCACACCCTCCAGCTGCAGCTCCCGAGCACCAAAACTGTCTCCTGTTTATCCTGTCGCAAATAAACTACTTGCTGTTATTCTGAAGGCACTGTTGGGAACAGAGCAGGGGCACCACTGGATAGCCAAAACAGACGGGCAAGCACCTGGCAGATGAGGCGCCACTGCTGCCAGTGTCTCTAGAAGGTGGACCCATTACAGTTCCTGTCAAAGAGCGTAGGGCAGAGGAAGCTCATGTGAACAAGTTGAAAGAGCTGTCCTAGGAAGAGGCTTGGGACTATGGTTCAGGTGACTATAAGGACCCCAGAGGTATATCCCAAAGAAGTGGTCAGCTGGACAGCAGCACAGGTCTTGGCAAGAGGAAAAAGTGAAAGATGAGCTATAAATAAATACCCAGGGCCACACTGATGAATTGGAAACGTGATGGTTTCTCTCTTTCTTTCTTTTTTTTCCCTCTCCAAACAGCTGGATGTCCAGGGGAATATTTTGAACAGACACTTGTTTTATTGGCTCCATAACACCAGATATCATGCTGTTAGAAAAAAAATATGTTCATTTTGTAAGCGAGGTGGTGAGCGACCTTGGAAGTTAAATGCTGACATCTTCCCAGATCGCCCAATTCTAAACCCCGTGGCTCTGGCAATGGTAGTTTCTCCCAGAGTGAGCCATGAGTGGCACCGGGCTTCCCTTCACTGTTTCCATCAGACAAAGCACTGTGTGATTCAGAACAAACTGCCCTGCACACATGCACAGAGCAGAATCTGGGATGATGTACAAGTCTTGGTCTCTGCCCTCTGATTCCTTAAGGTCCACTGGTGGTCCAGGAGCCTTAAGTGCTAACAGGTAAAATGTAGATTAGAATAACATAATTAGCAGGTAAATTTGAGGACATCCTGGTCAACATAGAGAGTTCTAGGCCAGCCAGACCTGCATGGTAAAAACTTGCCTCAAAGAGAGGAAGAGAGAGAGGATGGGTGGGGGGAGGATCTGAGAGGTCCTTCCATAATTTTTTTGAAAATTCCCATCTTAAAAAAGATATATTTATTTTATATGTATGAGTGTTCTGCCTGCCTTTATGTCTGTGCACCCGCTGTGTACCTGGTGCCCTTGGAGATCAGAAAATGGCATCAGATCCCCTGGTACTGGAGTTAGAGATGGTTGTGATCTGCCACGTAGGTTCTGGGAATCAAACCTCGGTCCTCTTCAAGAACAAGTGCTCTTAACCACTGAGCCATCTCCCCTTCCCATGAAAATTCCTCTACGTTAGTAAAATAGGCACATCTATAATGTGTAACTTGATACACTTCTTTCCCAGACCTTCCCGGGTAGCCACTTCCCAGTGAAGACAGAGGGCGTTGGTGAAGAAAGGCTGTAAGCTCAGGGTAGAAAAGCCATGCAGTAGAAACTGTGTGTGCAAGGCTTTGGCCTAGTGCACACTTCATCCTTCCTTGTCCATCAGTGGTTTCCTTTTAATCAGTCTCTTGGTGTCTAGCAACGTTTGGCAAATCTTTAGTCCACGTTTTAGCAATAATAAGTTTTTATGAATCAGTGCAAAGGTTAATTAATTCTCTCAGGAGTCTTGCAACTCAGATGTTATGTAAGTATTTGCATGAATGTGTAGTTGATTATTCTATTCAAGGCGAGTCTTCATAAGATGCCAATCATGTTATTTAGAACAGCTGTAAATTTAGAACTGCCATGACCACTGGTAGGAGAAGGGAGGGCACAGGCATAGGTGCCAGTCTGAGCTGTGTTCAAATCCTTACCTGTAAGTGGTGGAGTTGAAGGTAATTTTATGTTATGTGCATACGATCTGTGTGTACGGGTCAGTAGTGACATGTGTGTGGACACTTAATGGAGTGTCATGCATATGTATGTGTGTGTGGAGACCCAAGGTCAATGCCAGTTGTCTTCCTCCATTGCTCTCTGTCTTATGAACTGAGCCAGGGTCTTTCAATTAAACCCAGAGCCTAGAGCTAGGACTAGATAGGACTTGCTCCAGGGATTCTGTATGTCTTCAAAGTGCCGGGCTTGTAGGCGGGCCGCCATGTCTATAGCATTTGTGTAGGTTCTGGGCATCTGAATTCTGTTGCTCACGTTTGCACGGCCAGTGCTTTTCTGCTGAGCCACCTCCCCAGCACAGCATTAGGAGGATAAATTCTTCCTGGAAAAAGAAATGGTCACAGGAATCCTCATGAAGTCAAGGCCCTAGACGAAATACCGAAAGAGGAGGACAAACAGGGCTTGCTTTAAGAGAATATGTTGGATGATGCTCTATAACTCCCAGGGAATTGATCAACTCAGTAATACATGATGATTTTATTGAACACTATAGGCAGTGAAAATAAGTACCCCCAACACTGGAATAAATGGCTTGCTGAGATGGCATGGACAAAGCCTTCATGCAGTCCTTACTCACCCCTATCCATGACAGGCATTACTAATCAATCATAGAATCCTTTCCTGCTGAAGTCAGAGGAGGTTTGAAAATCTTATTCAACAGTATTCCGTATAGCCACTAGCAATCAGTCAGAGAGTGTGAGGTGAAAGCTGTTTGTCATTCCTGCTGGAATACTCAGTCCAGTCTAGCAAGCACTGACAGATTTGAACCAAAATTAGGGTAATAGGAAGGGTGAGTTCAGAATGGTGTGACTGACGGAGAGAACAAGAGGTGGTGGACCTGAGGTGGGAAATGTCAAGAGAAGCCACTTACCGGTTTCTGGCCCATGCATCTGCGTTGTTTGAGTTACTGTAAACACCTTAAAGTAAGCCAAACCCGTCATGTTGGCCATCAGCGAAGACTGGCAATGGGAGTTTTCTTGACTGCCCTCGTGAAATACACGCTCTGCTTCAGACTGGAAGAGAGGCTACTGTCACGGATAGCAGCTTCTGCATTAGCAGAGTCTGGCAATAACTTGCTAATAGAATGTTCTCTGGGTGGTTATAATGCAAAAATATAGCCTATAAATTTGCATTTTCTGCTGTGGTTGAAAGATTTCCATGTAATCTCTTCACGGACTTTTTATGTCCTCATTTGGAAGTAATCACTATTTCGCTATTTTCAGGAATAAGCCGGAATTTATGCTGCCTGATATGTCTTGTGTCCTGAATAATCAAGGCACTATTTGTGACCACTCAGGCCATTGCCAAATGAATCACGTAATATAAGCCAAAAGCTATGTTGGGTCACAGGCACATACATGTGTGCATAGTGTGTGTGTGTGTGTGTNTGTCTGTCTGTCTGTCTGTCTGTCTGTCTGTGGGTAGTGGGATATTTGAATCCATGTTAGGGAAAGTGACTGTTTTCTCCATTGTTATTTTTGAAATTAAAATCCTGTGTCTAAGGAAAAAATTGCCTTTTCCCAGTCTTTTCTGCATCCTTCAGTGATACTTAATTAATATGACTTATTAATCTGCAGAAGCCTCGGCCCTTGCTGAGGTGTGATATCAGTCACTTCACACATGTCTTTCCGTTAACAGCAGTGTGAGACTCATAGGACTGTACAGGTCCTTTCCTGGGGGCACTGCCTCCACCGCAAATGGTGTGCAGCCCCAATGGGTCTGACTGTCGATCCCTGGAACGAGTAGCCAGCCCTTCCTGACCTCTTGCCTCTGGTTTAGACAGTTCTGAAATGCAGCAGTGAGATGTGTGGCCTCTTCCTATCCATAATTCCAGAGGCTGCCCCAGGCAGTCAGTATCATTTTTGCCTCCCAAGCTTGTTTTCTATATCAGCATGTCAGCTGAGGCTGCATTTTGTAGAGAGCTTTATCTGAGATGCTGTCTGTTCTTGCCTGGTGATTTCCCATTTTCTGGTCATTCAGAGGATCCTCAAGTTCCCTCCTTCATTGTCTCTTGTTCTCAAACTAGGTATCTCCAAGTCTGTTTTGCCTGTTTTGTTTATCTGTTTTTAGTTATGCTAAAGCATTGACTCCTGGGCCTAGCCCAACCTAGCCAAAATCCCAGCCCATGTGGCAGAATCTTGCTGTGCACCTCAGACTGGCCTCGCCTCTGTAATGCTCCTGCCTCTGCCTCCCAAATGCTGAGGTGACAGCCGTGCCACCATGCCTGGCCTTCAAGCCTGTTCTTTAAATAGACTATTGCAGAGCGCTTTTGTTATTAAGTGACAGTGTATAGTAATAAAATAGTTCGTGGCATGGGAAGTGTTCCCTGACAGTGAGGAACACAGCACTGGTTCTCTGAGGAAACCCGGAGTCCTGCTATGAAAGCGTGGCTCCATCCAAGTCCAGCCTGACTTCCCCTTCATGCCCTCACAGCTACCCAATCCCAGGCCAGGGCTCCTCGCCGCCGTCTTCTCGCGCTCTCTCATCCTTTTCTGTCTAACCTTTTCCTTCTCATGTTCCTCCTGCTTCCCTTCATCCCAAAAGGCCTGGTCCGTGTTAGGAGCTGACAAAATCCCTACCGACTTCCTGCTTGTCTTCACACAGTTTAAATCGGCAAACCCGTACACGCTGCTTTTATCACTCGTCCGATACAGTTTGTTTTCTCAAGGTCTACAAGAAAGAGGGAAGTCAAAGTTTTCACACTTGTGCCCCCTGTGGAGTACTAAGCTAGTGTTGGTGAAGCAGGCCCTGGTCACGGGAGCCTTCAGTCTAGTGGAAGAAGTAGGCAGGGACGGTCACACACGGCCTCAGAATGGTCCAGTTTGAGAAACAGTGAGACCGGGCTGAGAAGAATCTCCCCACACTGAGCTTGGAAAAGGGCAGAAAGTGAAGGAACCTCTACTTAATTCTCACACACTGATAAGTAGCTATTCTAATCTTCATTTTACCCGTGAAGAAACTACTCAGTTACCCACATCAGCTAGGGGCAGGATGTAAACCCAGGGCTTGAAGACCCTAAGACTGTCTTGCTTCCGGAAGTCAGAATCTGAAAACACCAGGACTTTACTGGAAGCGTGGATTCTGTACAGACCAGCCACTCCCCTTTCGGGGTACGCCAGTGGCTGGATGGCTTTGGTACCTGAGTTGATGCTGCTGCCTCGCCCGCTCCAACCATGGTCATGATCTGCGCTTGAGTCCAGCCCCAGCTGCTTCTCGGACGCATGCTGAACTGCAGTTATTGTTTGGGAACATTGGCAGCTAATGACCAGTGACTCAAGATATTTTAAGGCAGTTTCTGTGCCCTTGAGGTGTATTCATAATTGTTCCATGCCACACGAGGCCAACTGAAAGGGCTCTGACCTCCAATCTAGCTGCGAAGTATGATTGTCTGTTGTGCAGATACACCTGGTGAGGGGCCAATGGAGCCAGTTCCATCCTGCACTGTACTCACCGAGCCATGTCTCCTGGTACAGGTCCCGAAAGGGGAGTGGCTGGTCTGTACAGAATCCACACTTCCAGTAAAGTCCTGGTGTTTTCAGATTCTGACTTCCGGAAGCAAGACAGTCGCAGGGTCTTCAAGCCCTGGGTTTACATCCTTTATGCCACCCAGCATAAAGCCTCCTAAAGCCAACATTACCTCAGAGTCATGAGCTTATTGGACGGCGGTGGCCAATTATACATCTGTACCAGTTTTAATCAACTGTTTTCATCAGAGGCTTGAGGCCTCCATCAAAAGCTTGTTCTTCATAAGGACAAGCTAAAACAACACAACTGGAAAGAACTTTAAAATACTGCCCTTCGCCCCTACAGTGTGCCTCTTTTGGCTGTCACTCACTTCAGTTTCCATGGGGGAACTAGGAGTTTTCAGGAATGAAGAGAAGCATCACCAACTCCCCTCTGATGGATGGATTACCAGAACCTCCCTCAGCCTATAGCTGGATTCCAGCCCCTGAAGGAAATGTCTTAGATAGAGTGAGCCCCCAGCCTGGAGCCTGTCAGGTTGTGTCATATGTTTGCCTTAGCTGAACAAAGAGCTACAGGCTTTCTGGCCTGGCTCCTCTCCTCCCTCATTCGCCCCTCCACTGGGAGAGGCCAGCTAAAGTCTAGACAGCGGCTGCTTGGCACTGAGCCTTCCCAGCAGTCCCGACTGCCTCAGCGGTGCTCGTACTGGTTCCTCGCTCATTTCCTGCCTTTCTCAAAGTCAGCCCTGAGTTGTCTTGGGGGACTGGCAGGTACCCACACATGTAGGAAGCCAGTGAGTGGATTATGAGCCTGCCCCGGATTCAGCTGCCTTGTAAGGTTCTGAAGTGAGAAGTACTGGCTGACGATGTGGCTGAGAAGTGCCCTTGGTGGAAGCTAGCTCGAGGAAGCCTCCCCAGAGGAGGCTGGAGTGAATAATTAATTCAATGGCACCCCAAGGGGGAACTGAGACAAACGTTTACCCCCATCCCCCAAAAGGAGTGAGAGTGAACTGCAGTTTACAATCCACCCACTTTGGGTTGTCAAACTATTCTATTTAGAGGAAGTAAGGTATTTGATTAGTTCTTACCTCAATTTTCCATCTTGGGGGCCATTGGAAAGGGGTTGGCTAAGGAGTAAGAACACAGAGTGAAGGGAAGCAGGATGCCCCCTGGGTCCTGCTCTTACATGCTGAGTGCAGTTAGAGGTCCAGGGTGTGTTTGGTGTCTGAAGAGTCTTCGTGCCCCAGAACCCTGAATCCTGATTACTCCACAAATAAAAGTCATTTTGTTTTCTACTTCAAGCATCAACTGCGTATGAACACCAAGAAAGAAATGAGAGATGCCAAATCCCCTTGGGATCGAGAGAAAGATCTTTAAAAAAAAAGTACAGAACAATCCAAAATCCAAAGAGTGCAATTTGAGGTTTTGGTTTGGTTTGGCTGGTTTTTTGAGACAGGGTTTCTCTGTGTAGTCTTGTAGACCAGGCTGGCCTCGAACTCACAGAGTTCTGCCTGCTTCTGCTTCCTGAGTGCTGGGATTAAAGGTGTGCACCATCACTGCTCAGCATGAGATTTCTTGACACGAACAATTTTCTTCTGATTTTTTTTCAAACCTTCACACTTTCCTTCAAAGAATGGTGCAGTGTTGCAAATGGCTTACAAAATAGCTGTGTAGAAAAGTTGCTTGGAATTCTTCTTGTCTCCCACCAAGTTGCCTGGCCCATGACCAAGATCCAGGAGTTCCTGGACAGGTGTTGGATGTCCTGCCTTGGTCCCTTGGCCTTGATCTATGAGTCAGTGTTGAGTGCTTGTGGCTGTCTCAGGCACTGGTCTTTTTGTCTCTGAGATACGCACTGAAATCAAGTGACTTGTTGGAATGGCCTTAGTTAGGAAGCCAAGGCCAACATGGATGCTTCAGTCCCACTGATGTTGGTGCCCTGTCCTGGCTCCTGTTTCCAAGCCCTAGTAGATGGCCAGGTGCTCAATTGCCCCGACGTCTGGTTCTGAATAGGGGCTACTCATGCCCTGTATGTGTCCTCCCTGATAAGGGTTCTTGTACAGGTTAGAGCATGTATGGATTTGCACATGCAACTGTCAGTCATATGCACACCCATGCATACTGACTTAAATTTCACCCCTGGGGGAACACAGTCATCTGCCAGTATCTCATAGTAAGACTTAACCTCAACAACAAATTCCTATGGGAACTAATGGAGAGGGGCAAGTGTGTATTGGAATTCCCTCTGCTTAGCTCCCATTTCACTGTGTGACTTCTGTTATGCTACCATGTCGTCACTCTAAGCCTAGGTACAGTCCTTACTATTGTGACTATGAAACTTGATCAGTAGTGAGCCCATATGTCATTCATTTAGTCAGCCAATCATTCCACTTCAACCAAAAATGGCCAGAATGCCTGCAATTAGTTAAGCCAACTAAGTTTGGAGAGAGATCCATGTTTGGGGCATAACATTTATAAGACAGCATGAAAATGGATAAGGAACTCAAAGACAGCCCAGAGGAATTCCTGGCCACTGTCACAGGGATGCTTGGATCATTTAAAACTTGGGGTGGTACTGATACAGGAGGAATTTCTGCTGGAGCAGCTACTAGACAGTAAAGCAGATGTGCAGGTGTTCATGGCGACCATCACAGATGCTTGCACACCCAGGTCCCCTTTACTGATGCAGCCTTAGTCATGAGGGCCCAGGGAAGCTTCATAGCTTCTCACTGGCCCAGCTTAGTTCCCAAAAGCTTCTGTCGGAGAGAGAATATGTATGCACCAGTTCCTGGTGGGAGCAGGTTTAGGGCGGGGCCAGGCTACCTAGATACTCCAGGCTCCTCTGGTCCTGAGAGTCTCAAGAATGTGAATATGCCTGGTTCCTCCCCTTCCCTTCTCTCCTTCACTTTCCACTTCCTTTCCTGTCTTAGCCCGTGTTGCCTTGACTTTGCTGACAGCCATGCAGGGAATCCGAATTCCTGGGTAGGCATTTATTTTAAAGGCAAGACTTTCTCTTTCCACATCACTCAGTGTCTGCATCTTGCTCAGCAAGATTTCTGCAGTGCAGCACAGGCTGGCTGAGGACCAGGAGGACCCCGGCCAAGGAAGACCTGCTGGCATTGGCTTCCTCAGTTCCCTTCTGGAAGATGGCAAAAGAAGGAGAGTGAGGCCTGAGTCCAGGTGCTTGTTAAGGTTGGATGTGTCACGTGCAGGCTTCCCTGTGTGACCATCACCCTTTAGCTATCAGAATACTGAAACAACTGGCCCCGAGAGAATGGACTTGCTCCAGGATGCTCATGGTGGGAAAAGCTGAAGCCTGGGGGTAACCAGAAGGGGACCTTGTCTCCTAGGAGATGTCACACAGTTCTTATAACTTGTTAGACCACTTGGCGGTTGTGTCCGGAGCCAATGATGGGGGAAGGACCCCACTTTTATCTGGACTCCTTAGCATACCTTATATCATCTGTTTAAACCTTAATATCACTAGGACCTTAACAGTGGACTTGGGGGGGTGATACTCTTCCTAATGTGGCCTCGTTGAAGAAATCTCCTTTTTCTACTTTCCACTATTGCTTGTTTGTTGATTGGCTTATTGAGGATGGGATGCCTAGTCTGCCTTATCTTAGGGGTTGCCAGGGCTGAGGTTATGTCCTTAATAACTCCAGTTAATAACTTCAGTCTATTTCTTTTCTAATTTTGTTTATTTATTTAGTTGTGTGTGTGTCTCTCTGTGTGTGTGTTTGTCTGTGTCTGTGTGTGTGAGGGCCCAAGGAAGTCAGAGGCATTGGTTCCCTGAGCTGTAGTTACAGGCGAGCTACCTAATGTGGGTACCAGGATTTGAACTGAAAAACCTGCATGAACTCTTAACTGTTAACTGAGCCTTCTCTCCAGCTTGCTTGCTTGCTTTCTTCCTTTCTTTCTTCCTTCCTTTTGACAAGTTTTCTTTATGCAACAGCTCTGGCTGTCCTAGAACTCACTCTGTAGACCAGGCTGGCCTCAAACTCACAGAGATACAGCAGCCTCTGCCTCCCGAGTGCTGAGATTAAGGGCATGTGCCACCACTGCCCAGCCAGCTCCTTATTTTTTGATAAAATTTCCTAATGTTTTTAAGGGGTCATATTACTTTCAGGGCAGTTATAAAGTTAACAGCTTTCTCCTAGAAATATAACTGGGAAAAAGTCTGTTTATTTTCTACAAAAGGACCTATATAGTTTGATCTGGATGAGATGTGGCTCTGACTGTTTGTTATACATTCAATATCATCTTTTAGGCATTTTTAACCCCCCCAGAAAGCCATAGTGGTGATATAAAGTCCCATTAGAATAACTAACTTTCAAGGATTTTGAACTGGTTCAGTTACTTTACAGCTTAGGAAATTGTATTTCCCCTCAAAATCCCCTTACATGTTTAATCAAACAAAAGGCTCCTCGTGTCTTAAGTTGTTCCACTGAATGGTGGTTTAATTAGGAGCCTGCTCTCCACACAGGCTGTTCCCTTGGTTGGCTGAATTATTTTTACAGGTGCTGCTGTCATTGTGCTCATTGTAAATGGCATTGTCCTGGAGACCTTAATTACTCATGTCACAGGGACCTGAGATGTAAAGACCCCCTCACTCTCAGGTGGCTGGTTTTAATTATAGGAAATGTCTTCTTTTTGCTTGTGCTGGGGAGTGGGGCAGGCCTGACTTTCTGTGTGGCTGGCTGGCTCTTTGATTTCATGTGTGTGTGTGTGTGTGTGTGTGTGTGTGTGTGTGTGTGTGTGTGTG
>LOJH01052024.1:7129-21254 GCA_001685095.1 Ellobius talpinus
AGAGAGAGAGAGAGAGAGAGAGAGAGAGAGAGAATGAATCTGAAATGATCTGACTGAGTGAGAAGAAAACACGAGAGGTGAAGAAATCTACTTAGGAGTTTATTAGAGGGGAAAGTGCACACAGGCCTGAAAAATGGTGTACGCGTCCAGCTTTTAAAAGTTGCCTAACGCATGCGCACAGGGTGTTGGCGTGACTACGTCACACACTGATGATGGGCGACCCACACCTAGAATATTTGCACAGGGGGTTGGCGTGGCTACATCACACACTGATGATGCAGATGAGTGGGCGACCCACACCTAGCACATGCACACAGTGGGTTGGCGTGGCTATGTCACACGCTGATGAAGCAGATGACGGGCGAGCCATGCATGTGCACAAGGGTTTTAGTTGAGTCACACGTGAAGGTAACCATGCATGCGTGCATGTCGGCCACGCAGGGCGTGACCAAGGGTCCGCCCACATGTGCCTGCCTTTAGAACCCGGAAGTGCAGCCTTATCCGTGGCTGAGTAATTTACAGGATCTTCACAAGGTTTTTAGTTTTTACAGACATAGTTTTAAAAATTACATAGACAAAAACAATAACAACATGCATTTAAGAATCACAAACAACAAACAAAAAACAAAACAAAAAAACAGGTAGAACCTGACAAAGCAATGCACCAACAAAAGATGACACCACCCAGGAAGGACTAGCATCCAAGGGGAAATGTCTGATATTCCAAACTATTAGATGAGATTACTAGACTACCCTAAATCCTAAACTCACCCACTCCCATCACCCCAATCTCCTCTTTGTCAGTAAGGGTGGGCATGCTGTCTTCCTATCTTTTTGAAATTCCTACATGGTCTATTAGCAAAGGTAATTGTGGGGGATTGACTTTATGTAGATTTCACTATTGGAACAAAGAGTGAATGTTGTTGCTCTAAGGCCCCGTGGAAGTTCATTCAGTTGCCTATGCAGGAGGAAGTTACACTGCTGAGGTATTCTGGGAATGAACCCAATTTTGAAGGGAGAAGAGTCAGGGATTCACTAGATTTCGACAGAATTGACAGAGACTTATTGAAAAGATGCATTGCCAAAGGTCTATAATTGGGTCCCCCAGAAGTTGTATACTTGTGGATCTGTCTAGTAATCTGTGAGCTGTACATTTACTGTATAATTCTTGTGGCTCCAACAAACATGAGCCATAGACATCAATACAGACTCTGGCTGTGGTAGGACCACAGATCTACCTAGACATGGTCCTAGGCAGTAGCCCAGGCCTTCATGGGCCCAGGTGACAGTACAGGCCACTCAGACTAAGATGACCCCCCAGATCAGTGTGACCATCAGCCATCAACATGGCCCCAGGTAGTAGTCCAGACCCCTGACATTGGCTTGGTTTTTGATGGTCTCAGGAGCTACAGACATCAACCCTGGCTGTGGCAGGGCCACTGACCCAGACATGGCCCCTGGCCAAAGCCCTGGTCTGGATTATACCATGCCCACAGTTGACAGTACTGGTCACCCAAACTGGCTTGGCCCAGGTGGCAGCACAGCCCTCAGACACCAACATGGTCAAGGGCAGTGGCCCAGACCTGAGGCATCCTCCTGGCCACTGAAGGCAACATGGGTCAGGGACATCAACACAGGCCCTGAGCATGGCTGGTGCATAGATTCAGACATGGTCCTTGGCAGCAGCCAGATCTAGGATGTCACCATGTTCCCAAGTGGCTTCAGTGCAGTGGCTACCCAGATTGGCATGGTTCCTGGGGCAGCGAAGCCCCTGGGTAACAACAATATTCTCTCATTTTTGCCGATACTTTATTTTCTTCAATATTTTCTAATATAATAGCTTTTAAAGTTTATTATTTTATTTTATGTGTATAAGTGCTTTGCCTGCATGCATGTCTATGCAACATGCATGTCTCATGCTCTTGGAAGAGGGCATTGGGTCTCCTGGAACTTGAGTCACAGACAGCTGTGAGCCACCATGTGGGTACTGGGAATTGAACCTGGGACCTCTGGCAGAGCAGCCAACACTCTTTACCCCTGAGACATCTCTCCAGTCCTGTAATATGACACTTCTAATTGCTTGTCACTTTCTTCTATTTATCCAGGGGATTTTGATTGTTTTCAGCTGCCATTCTGCTCTTGTCACTCATTCTCCTTCTGAAACTGCCCTTCCCACTGCCCTTCAGGTGTGACCCACTGAGTTTAATTGAATTCTCTGTCAGAGAGTAGGTGGGAGGCTGTTTCCATGATCTTCTCAAAGCGTCTTCTCAATACTCATGTTGTACCTCTAACGCTGTGCCCTTCTTTGGAGAGAACTCTAAATCCAGGAGAGGGAAGTTAGTTCAAGAACCTGTAACAGGTTCAAGTGCTGAGATAAGTGATATCAGTTTGCCCTGCTCTAAATGGGAAAGGCATATCGCCTGCCCCAGTGCTCAGGCAACATTATGGAAGACTTGGTGCAAATATGCAAGAGCCGGTAGATGGGAAGATGTGTAACAGAAGAGTGTCTCCTGGACACGCCATGTCTATTGCAGTATTCACTCACTAGAGCTCTGATTATATGCATAGACCCTACACATGACTGGCCCACCAATATTTCATCATGAATGGCTGATGGTAAATGAGGCCCTGCCCCTCCCTGAATGACTGTTGACAGTTGAGGGTTGCTATGGGTTTCTTCAATGGTGCAGCCAGCTCCTACTTCTAACAGCTGTATTCTCACTGTTTTTTCTTCTTTCGTGTGCTTTCCTTTGACTACCGATGGTTGCAAAGAGTTTCTATACTAGCTGCTCTTACTTGTGTTTTGTGTAAATTGCCTTTTAACATCCTCTTTTCATATTTACTTGCCATCATTTTTTCCCTCTTACTGACTGAGTTAAGGCAAAGATTTCAAAATTTTTCATGAATTACAAATATCATGCTCTACATTGCTGATTGATTTTAATTTTATTTACTATGTTTCATGGCTTCTATTATAAGACTTTATGTATAGTTTTGCATCACAGGAAATCACTGGTATTTAATTAAGTTGGTATCATTCACAAACTGTTTCTTCACATAAGAAATGAAGGAGGCCCCTGAACTGGAATAGAAAACTGTAGAACAAAGATTGCAAAATCCAACAAAGTATTTATTTTCTTTAGAGTACAGAAATAGAAATATACACAACATTAGAGACACTGCTTGTTTTAAAATGTGATTCAGTCCTGCAAGTTAAGTTTAGTTTCACTGGATTCTGTACCTACCTCTAATACACCAATGATAAGGAGAGTCCTTTGATGAGTAGGGATTTAAAAAGAAGCTCTATATTGAGCTGTGAGTATGAAGTGACTTTTCTTTCTTTTGGTTTATTTTGTACAACCAGTTTTCTTTGATGATATACAAAGTGAAGTCCAAGAACAATATTCTCATTCTCCACTCTTGAGAACAAGAGAGGTGTGTCTCCTGTTTTACTGTGGTCTGATGTCTGGATGGACTGGGCCACCTTGGTACCTAAGACAGAAAATAAACTCAAGAGCAATATTTTTTTCTGTGGCAATTTTGTAGATATGTGGTCATTATCCTTTACCACTCTGTTATGAAAGAGAAAGAAATGTGGCCTTGGGCTGGACATTAGAGCTGTCACTTTAAGCGTGGGATATGAGGAGGTGTGGAAAGAAGGGAATATTGAAACTGTGAATATTAGATTGATCAAAATCCAGAAAGCTTCAGTCCTAAAATCAGAATTATCCATGGCCGGCGGATGGGTTCACACACCTTTAGGAACTTGAGATAGGCTGCTGGACACACCTGGCAAAAGTGACATGAGGAACTATATCCCACTAAGAGGAAGACAATGAACAAATAAAAAATATATATGACTGAAAATTGTGTAATGAATTACTGTTTTGGGCATTTCATTATCTATCTAGTTAGATAAAAATCAGATGCAAAGTGGGTTATCACCTCTTTGGGAAAAGCAAGCAGCTGACAAACTCCTGGAAATTCTGCTATGGCTTCTGTGAAGGCTGAGCATCACCTTCTGTGAGAGCCACCCCTCACCTTGACTTCTGACCATCACAACAACACGGTCCTATGAGCACAAAAGCCAGCCTTCATGAGGAACTAGCTACTCAATAATCTGCTGAGTAAATTTATCCCTGAGAGTGTGATACCATCAACAAGATTCTTGGTGACACATAGAGAGATTAATTTTGCTATTGGAAAGCTCTGTTTATTTATTTAGCCTCACTAACGCTATTAGAAACGGACTCGGAGAAATCAGCTGCTGGGATTTCAAATTTAATGCTGCGTCGTGAAGTGCATGAGAAGAGCAGCCCAGACTCAGCCCTCATTTTTCATCTCAGAATCTGAGACAGCTAAGGCTCTTTACAGAGGTCTGGTAAATACGTGTGCTATCCAGTCTTAGAAGACAGGCCTATACAAGCTATTCTCAGCCCTAAAAAGCAAAATCCTGAAGCTTTTGCTAAACAAGAGTATAAAATTCATTTTCTCATATTATAAACATTGTGATAGCGATTAAATTTTGCATAAATACTTAATACCATTTATCCTGGCAATTAGGGACTCATGCTTCTGATGCATGAAACAGGTTATTTGTAAGCAATCATACATTTAAAATTACCACATGGAATGTTTCATGCTGTAACAAAACTCTTAAGAATGGCTTCATGTGGTTCTTTGGCCTAGATTTTTTTAAAACTGGGCCCGTGGCTCATCTGACCATGATGGCTCAGTTTATTTCATGCAGGAAGGTTTTCTTGAACTCCACGTGTCTGGCATGCTTAGTAGTTGTGCAGCCAGGAAATATTTTGAATGTGTCCTTACTTATGTTTAAAGCATTTGGCCATTTCCAGTTCCTGGACACCAGGAGGTCTCCAGCCAAGAGATTAGTGGTCAGCTAATTTAGAATTCCAGAACATCCTATTACAGTTGAGAGCATCTTAAATATCTCCTAGTAGTTAAGAGCCTACTTCTCCTTACATAGACTAGAAACATCTTCAAAGCCTTGAGGTCTCCATTCATCAGCAAATTAGGCCAGTGTCTATGGGAAAAGCAAAGACACTGAATCATAGCCAGTGTTTTGTTTAGGGTTTCTATTGCTGTCATGAAGCAGATGACCAAAANAAAAAAAAAAAAACAAGTTGGGGAGGAAAGGGTTTCTTTGGCTTACACTTCCACATTGCTGTTTAGCATTGAAGGAAGTCAGGACAGGAACTCAAACCGAGCAGGATCTTAGAGGCAGGAGCTGATGCAGAGGCCACGGAGGGGTGCTGCTGACTGGCTTGCTNAAAAAAAAAAAAACAAGTTGGGGAGGAAAGGGTTTCTTTGGCTTACACTTCCACATTGCTGTTTAGCATTGAAGGAAGTCAGGACAGGAACTCAAACCGAGCAGGATCTTAGAGGCAGGAGCTGATGCAGAGGCCACGGAGGGGTGCTGCTGACTGGCTTGCTTCCCCAGGGTTTTCAGCCTCCATATAAAACCCAGGATCAGGACCACCAGCCCAGGGATGATACCACCCACCATAGATTGGTCCCTCCCCAATTGATCACTAATTTAAAGATGCCTTACAACTGGATCTTATAGAGGCATTTCCTCAACTGAGGCTCCTTCCTCACTGATAACTCTAGCTTGTGTCAAGCTGACACACAAAACCATCCAGTGCAGACAGCAACAGAACAATACATAGGGGAGAATGCAAACTTAGTACTCTCTTTCCAGGTAATCAGCCCTGGAGGGGGGAAATGCAGTATTCGTAGGACGGGATATAAGAGGACCTGTCTCACATAGGATCCAAACAGAGATGGCCACAAGATATTCATAAGACATCTTTCCCTTTCTGTCACTCTGACTGCAGACACCACTGGGATATCTCTTTAGGAGTGTAGTTTCTGATGCAGTTTCATGTTCTCTGTTCCCTGTTGCATCTACAAACTACACAACAACGAAGAACTTGCTCTCTCCTTTCTTCCTTTATTTTTCTCATTTGATAATTTATTAATGTATATGAGAAATTTCAGTCATTTTCAAGTTCCCCTTACCCTCTCTTATCTCCCTTTCTGCCCACTGGGTCCCCCTGTTCATCTCAGATGACTCTTTTATTGTTTGATCCCAAAAGTTTAATTATTGATGTTTGTGTGAGCCCGGATGGCACATAATTTGCCAGAATACGGGCAACTTATCAATAAGAAAGTAAATGAGATCCCCTCCCTCAGTACAGCAACATTAATTACTCACACTCCCTCAGTGAAAAGTGGAGTCTTATGGGTCCCTCCCTCACCATGTTGCAATGGTGAAAGGCGTAATCTCCTTCATGTCTTTTGCTGGTAACTAAAACTACAGTGATTTCACGAGTGCGGTGGTTGCATTATGTCCAGAACCCACTCGTGAGAGACCACTTTTCTATAGCAAACACAGCATGCTCTCCGCATATTGATAAGCATATGTTTTTGTTTTAAGATGCAGTCATTTTAAATATGTGCACACTAATTGTGGAAAAGAAATACAAAAAGACAAAATGTTTGCAAATATCTTATAGTCATATACTTTTTTAGCAGTTGTTTTCCCATAGTTCTCTGTGAGTTCCATTTTAGAGCAGTCAGTCATGTGTTGATCACATTGCAGACTGTGCTTTTCTGCTTATCACGAGCCCAGTGTTCCATTGGATACAAGTCATTTCAGGTTTTTATATACCATGACTTTTAGGAATCCTACCACAGTATAATAACCCCTCAACCTGGGGTTTATTCATCTTCCATTTTAAGTATTGAGTTTACATTCTTATGAACAATTGACAGCATGTCTGAGGGTGGCCATTGTGAAGTTGTGGCTATTGGACAATCAGTGCGAAGGACATTACTGACACATTTGTGGTGACAGCCAGTGCAAACAGATCTGCTGCCTACTGCTCTACAGACTTTTGAATGCATGATGTGTGCAATTGCCTAGAGCATATAAATACATACATAAGGAAGACTGTGACAGAAACTGCATATTTACTTCACTGTTCTTTCATCATTTTAGATTGCACTTCTGTGTATGGAGGCTTAAATAGGAAGGGGCCTGTGGACTCATATATATGAATGCTTCATCACCAGGGAGCATAACTATTTGAAAATATTAGATCAGGAGGTGCAGCCTTGTTGGAGGAAGTATGTCACTGGGAGTGGGCTTTGAAGTTTCAAGAAGAACCTTTCTTTTTGCCTATGGATCAAGATATAGCTCTCAAATGCTGCTCCAGTGCTCACCTGTATGTCATTGTGCCCCCTAACATGATGATAATAAACTAAACCTCTGAAACTTTAAGTAAACCCCAATCTTATAACAGTTGTCTTGGTCTTGGTGTCTAGTCACAGCAATAGGACACTGATTAAGACAAGATGGCTGACCTCCATTGTCAATTTGACTGGATTTAGAGTCACCTATAAGACAAATATCTCAGTGTGTTTTTAATGGAATTTCCTTCGAAGTTTAACTGAGAAGGGAAGAGCCACTCTATATCTGGGTCACACTGTCCTGTGGGTTTGGGTTACAGAATAAATAAACAGGGAAACGGGAGGAAGCAAGCTGAATGCAAGCATTCTTGTGTTTCTGTGATACCTGTCTGCCTCGTGTGTCTACAATCATTCCTTCTGTGCCTTGATCCCCCAAAAAACATGATCCAAAACAAACATTCCCTTCTTTCTTTAAACTGACTTGTTAAGAGTTGTTTCACTGCACTGATAAAAAGTATTTCCTGTACTATGTTACCTTGTAGGAGTTCAATGTATTTAATATTTGTGATCTCATCATTAATCAAGAGACTGATTGAACTATCCAATCTAAGTTTATGTAATATTCTATGTTCAAACAGCAAAAATGTGGTTGAAGTTTGAGGCCTGTGTTGCCATCAAAAGCCACATGGATCCCCAGGGTCTGGGTCACAACCTGTGGCCTTGTTGATCTCTAAGAGTTAGGGTTGTGCTGTTGCCAGAGTCATGTTGATCTGAGAGGTCTGTGCTGCCTCCCAAAGCCATGGTGTAGTCCAGTCAGAACTGCTGCTAAGGTCCGTGACTGTGTCCATAGTCCTGCTGCACCTGGGGTCTGTGTTGATGTCTGTGGCCTGTCTTTATACTGATATTTTATTTGTGTTTTAAGAAATAAAGCTTGCCTGAAGGTTAGAGTCATAGCTAGCCACACTAGTCAGCCATACAGGTCAGGCTGTGGTGGCACACATCTTTAATCCTACCACTTGGGATCCCATGCCTTTAATCCCAGCATTAGGGATGTGGAGACAGGAGTGATATGGCTGGGCCGAGAGAGTAACATAAAGGGAAAGAGAAAGGAACTCAATGGAGCCTGGAGTCTGAGGTTTGGTGGAGACGGATGGAATCTGAAGACATGATCACCCCTTCAATCTGAGCATTGGTAGAGGTAAAAGAACTCTCTAGTGGCTGGATGCTTTGTTTTTCTGATCTTAAGCTTGACCCCAAATATCTGTCTCTGAGTTTCTATTACTCGTGCTACAACTGACACTCAATGTTTGGGGTACAAAATTCACAAAAGAACCATTTGCCTATGGCTTTGCAGTCACTGGTATAGGCCAGAGCTACACATAACCAGAGTCACCACTCTACAAGCTAGGTTTTCCTTTTTTGTCTCCTGATAGGCTTTTCCTGAAACTCCTTCTCGGGCTACTGCCAAACTAGGTAGCTGACTTGAAATCCAGTCAGACTTTTACTGTTCTATGCAGAAGCAATAAGCCTTACATCTTCAGCAGCAGCAGATTTCGTAGGAAAATTGAAAATTCCTTAAGGAAAAATTAGTTAAAATATAGATTTTTTTCCCATGTTAATAAATGGAAGACACAATTACAATAAAGTTAGGTCTCTGTATGATTATTTAATGCATGATTTAAAAATGGAACAACTTAACTTGGATTGACATACTGTTAACTATAATTTCCATAATGCTTGTAGTGGTCTTGATAATTCTTGGTTTATCTCTTAAAAAGTTGTTTGTTTTGACTACCAAGATACAGGCCTTAGAAAAAGTTAATAAAACAGATCACAGAGATATTCAAATCCAGACAGAGGAATTTAGTGGAGAAACAATTTCAGGATTGCATTATAAGGTTAGAGAGAAACAGTCTAAGGTTTTCATAAAACCAACCTTAATACATCCAGTAACCTTACAGGAATTGCCAAATGATAAAGGCTCTGTAAGAGCTGAACGGACTCATATGGCATGTGTTCACCTTTTGTGAAGCAAATGTTAAATTCATGGTCAGTTTGTAATAGAATTATCCCTAAAGATTTGATAGATTTGATTAAAGTTGTTTTAGAGCCTGGTCCACTATTACAATGGATTACCTTATTCAGAGTAGAGGCTAAGACTATTAAACAATGGAGTAAAGCTAGAGTATGGAAATTTCCCAAGACCAACTTCTTTGAGAAGATAATGCTACTATAGAAAGACAATCCCTATATGATTACCACATCCTGGCTTTATTCTTTGCAGCAGCTTTGAATGCTTGGGTCAGAATGGAAGGAGTAGGAGAGAAGATTAAGTAATTTACTGAAGTTATACAGAGCCCAAAAGAAACCTTCATGGATTTCTTACAAAGATTGACAACAGCAGTAAATAGAATGATACCAAATTCAGAAACTACACAAATAATACTTGAATCTCTGACTTTTGAAAATGCTAATTCTCAATGCAAAAAGATGATTAGACCTTGAAAGGCAAGGTCAGAACACTTTGAGGAATGGATCCAAGATACAATCAATACTAAATGTTATGAACCCAAGGCTGCTTTGATAGGAGAGGTGATTCCCAGAGGTTTGAGAAGAAATCAAAATGTCAAGTGTCATAATTGTGGCAAACAAGGTCACCTTAAAAGGGATTGTAAACGGGGTATCCCTAGAAACAAAGCTTTTCTAAGCATCCACACAGAATGTCCCTCTTTTTTGATTATGCAGAAGGCGTGGCAAAGGCAGGCATTGGACTAATGAATGTAGATCACCAAGAGACATTCAAGGTAATCCCTTGCCATCAGAAAACTCCTTGAGGGGCCTCTCACAGGCTCCTATGCCAAATCCAGTTCAGTAGTTTCCTGCATTGTAGAAGAAACTCTTTCGAAGAGCAATAAAAGAAACTAATACCTATTATAAGAAACTGTATTGATCTGGATAATAAAACAGCTATAGAAGAAAGAACAAAAAATTCAGGAAAAAACATAAAGCAAATATTTTGGCACAAAGAGCAAAATCAAAAATATGAATAAATGATGTTATCATTGAATATCTGGTAGACACAGGTGCAAATGTAGCAATAATTTCACAAGAATCTTGGCATCCAAACTGGCCTCTTCAGGAGGTAAATGTTTAGCTTTTAGGATTTGAAATTAATCTCAGGTAAAGCAGAACATGAGATGGGTCAAAAGTATAGGGCCAGAAGGACAGAGAGGAAAAGTAAAGCCATGTGTGGCTAACATAGCAATGAATTTGTGGACATGTGATTTGTTACAGCACTGGAATAATCAGATTAACATTCCCTGAATCTTTGAAACAAACCATAAATTAACATGTTTCTGGGAAAAATATTTAAATTTATTATAAAGAAGAGTCACCAACCATTCGGGTTTTACAAGAACAGAGCACAAGAGCTGTTAATATTTCAATGGCACCAACAGCTCTACCTTTAAAATGGTTGACAGACAAACCTGTATGGGTTAAGCAATGGCTTTTAACAACAGACAAATTGCAGGTTTTAAAAAACTGGAACAGGAGCAAATAAATTCTCAGGATATTGAACAATCAATCAGCTCTTGGAATTCGTCTATATTTATTGTTAAAAAGGAATCTAGAAAATGGAGAGTGGTAACAGATATAAGAACTGTTAATCAGGTGATTCAACCAATGGGCTCTCTACAGTATGGAATTTATCTGTTCCTCTATTGCCTAATGGATAGCTTCTTATAATTATTGATTTAAAAGATTATTTCTTTACTATACCTTTACAAGAAAAAGGCAGAGAAAAATTTTCCTTCATGGTGCCTACTTATAATAATTCTCAGCCTGCTAAGAGATATCAATGGAAGATTCTCCCACTGGGAATGTTAAATAGCCCTACCCAGTGTCAATATTTTGTCCAGTAGTTATGGAAATGATATGTAAGTAATTTCATGAATCTATAGTTTACCATTACATGGATGGCATTTTGCTATCTGATTCAAATGTAGATACTTAAGAACGAATAAAGAAGTAAAGAAAAATTTGTCTTGGTAGGGATTACAAATTGCTCCCAAAAATATACAAAGAAGAGACTCTGTTAATTATTTAGGCTATAAAATAGGTTTACAAAAATTTAGATCTCAAAAGATGCAAATTAGGAGAGATCAATGGCAGACTCTTAATGACTTCCAATGATTTCTAGGAGATATTTCCAATCTATAGCCCACTACTGGAATAAAGCCTAATGAACTGATTAATTTAAGTAAAATCTTAGACAGTAACAATGACTTAAATAGTCCCAGGATATTATCAAATGAAGCTAAGAGAGAATTGCCTTTGATTGAAGAGAAATTACAGAAGGCACATGTGGATAGTGTGGGTCAAAAACTTAATTGCATTCTGATCATATAACCCTCCAAACATTCCCCTACAGAAATTCTAATGCATAGGGAAGATATTATCCTAGAATGGATCTTTTTACCACATAAGCTGACCAAAACAGTTAAAAACATACATGGAAAATGTGTCTGATTTAATTTTAAAATGAAAGTTGAGACTTTGTCAATTAGCAGGAATATATCCAACAGAAATTATAGTACCTTTTAATAATGATGAATTTGACAAAATACAGGAAGAAAATGAACCCTGGCAAGGAGCTTTCAGTAATTTTTTTGGAGAGAGATTGACAACAAATATCCCAAAGGCAAGAAAATTAAACTTATAAAAAGAACTAGCTGGATCCTTCATCACCTTGTGTGGGAAACACCAATAATTGGAGTCCCTACATTCTATACTGATGCAAATAAATCAGGAAAGTCAGGTTACAAATCAGAAAGTTTAAGTAAAGTGAATTAAATTCCTTATGATTCTGTTCAAAAGTCAAAATTATATGCTTTTCTCATTGTACTAAGGGATTTTAAAGAACCTCTCAACATAGTTAATTATTCTCAATATACAGGAAGGATTGTTTTGCATATTGAAAACACCAAATTTATATCAGATGATACAGAATTGGCATCATTATTTATTGAGATATAAGATACAACCAGGAATAGGAATCATCCCATATGTATAACACACATCTGATCCCATACAGGTCTGCCAGATCTTCTAGCACAAAGTAATACAGAAGTTGATCAATTATTGACTGAAAATGTGCTGAAGGCCTCAAAATTTTATAAAATAAATCATGTCAATAGCAAAGGCTTGAATAAAAGACTTTCTATCATGTGGCAAGAAGTCAAGGAAATTATGTGGGAATGTCTTACTTGTTCTTTACAAAAAACAAACACCATTGCCTGCAGGAAGTAACCCAAAGGGTATTCAAAGGAATGAAATCTAGCAGATGGATGTGTTCCATTTTGTAGAATTAGTAAAACTAAAATATGTACAGCACATTATTGATACCTATTCAAGTTTTCAATGGGCAACAGTTTTGAGTTTGGAAAGGCTGATTTGGTAATCATACATTTGCTAGAAGTCATGGCCATCATGGATGTACCTGTACAAATAAAAACAGACAATGCTCCAGCATATATCTCTAAGAAACTAAAACAGATTTTTGCTTATTATAATATAAGGCATATTAGAGGTATATCATACAATCTTATAGGCCAGGCAGTTATAGCAAAATCAAATTTAATTCTAAAGTGTATGTTAAATAAACAGAATGGGATAATAAATACCCCCATAAATAGATTGCTAAATGCTTTATTACTTTGGAGTTTTTCCTAAATGCTAATGAGAAAAGAACAACAGCTGCAGAAAGACATTGAATGGTAGAAAAAAACTTCTGAATTTAATTAGCTGGTGTATTTCAAGGATCTGTTGACCTCAGAATGCAAACAAGGAGATGTGCTACATTGGGAAAAGGGTTCTAATCTTGTTTCCACAGGAGAAGAAAAGCTATGGATACAATCAGTCCAGTTAAAGAGAAAATCTGGCTTTGGAGTTAGACTATAGCTCTCTCCTTCTCTAAACCCAAGCATGCTTATTAAAGTAAAATCCAAAATCTCTGTCTCAAGTCAGAAGAGTCACCTACTTTTGGACAGAAGAAAAACAAATATTTAAGAACTATTTTATTGCTGCCAATCCCATAATCCTTTGGTGTTATATTGACTCTTTAACAGTTTTTCTTGATGTATAAATATTATTTCAAAATCTATAAGATTAATATATATATATATATATATATATATATACTTTTTGTTATGGTATCAGTGGTCGTATAGAGTACAAACTAATTCTAGAAAAACTTTTCATTTACCTTCCTGTACATAATTTCAGGTTTGAGTCTCTAACAATTTTCTGCAGTGAAAGATAAGCATACCTAACAGTGACTTTTGAGGTCTCCAATATTAGGACAGGCTTCCACAATAACAATTCCTCCAGGACTATGATAACACCACTGAGCTGAAAACACCTACAGATCAGCTTTGGACTGCAAACTGCTCAGAGCAATTTAGATGTAGCTGGCTGAGATGGTTCAGTCTCAGAGACTACACTAGCCAGGACTTGAGAGAAGCCCTATTTTTTCTCATTATGCAGAGACTGGACAACAAATGATATAGCTACCTCTCCCAGGTCTGGCAATTAACCCAAATTTTTCTTTTCAGGATCCACTAAAGATTCCATTGTCCCTAGACAGCAGGAAATAATTTTAAGAACATGGCACACACATTCCCAAGAGTTGGCGTGGGTGGTTTTATATTCTTTTTGGGGTTATAGATATTTGTAATTGTTTTGTTATTGGTAAAGGGGTAGTAAAAAAAGCTAAACAAAGGGGATTAAATTTAGGATTCTTGTTTTGAAAAGAAAAAAGTGAGATATAGATATGATAGAATCAAATGGTAGTTTATTAAAACTACTTTGAAAAGAAAAAAGGGAGGATAGAGCTATGATGAGATAATAA
>LOJH01052025.1:0-12419 GCA_001685095.1 Ellobius talpinus
TTGTTCAACTATGTTCATAGCAGCATTGTTTGTAATAGCCAGAACCTGGAAAGATACAGTATTTGATAAGAAGCAACTGTGTGGTGCTGGTTAATATGCTTACTACACTACAATCTACCTCTTATGTTACAGGGTTCACTGACTCATATGGAAAAGGTTGTTGTAGTCAGTATGTCATTTGCTCCTGGCAGCAGCCTCTGACATCTCATGTTCTCCATGCTTCTGCGCTGTATCAAGAAGTCAGATGCATTGGATGTCCTGTAACATCTAGGCTTGTGTGAGGGCATCCTGGGATGTTGGCCCAATGTCACAACTGCCAAGTTGATGTAGCTCATCCTACTACTGAGCAATATGTATCTTATTATAAACTGGACAGAAGGTGAGGAAGACTTGACCAAGGCCAGGAAAACAACTGGTAATATGGAGGACAGAAGAATATTTAGGACACTGACGTTCTAGGTGTGTGCTGGTAATTGATACAGAAATATCAATCACTTGTAGATTAAGTCTAAGAAAAGTAGAATTGGGCTCAATTGCAAAGAGCATTCAACACCCTCAAATAATTTGAATCAATTGTATCACCTTGGTCACGTTCCTTCTTCTCCCTTCATAGAAAATGTTGAATAATTCAGGTGCGTCAGCTTGTTCTCTTTGACTTTGAGGGTGAGGGAACAGAATCAGAGTCCTTAAGAGGTTCCTATCCTTGCTTATCCGTCTTCTAATGTTTAGTAAGGAAACTAGGTAAATGTTTTCTTAGACCATGGAATATATGTATATGTAAGACAATGAACTGGTTGTAAAGGATATTTGATTCCTGTGAGTGGATTTTGAGTTAGAGAAAGGAACAATGATCTGTCCCCATTTCCCTCTGCCTGAGGGCTGCTGGACCTGTTGCTTATGTGGTTGTTTCTAACTGTGGGGATTTAAAATACATTACAGGAGGCTGTGGGTTCTAATAGATCCTTTTATCAGGCTCCAATAGGTCCCCTCAAAGCTCATCATGGGGTCAATCATGTGTGTGTTCCATTCTATTAAAACAGAAGGAAGCTGTTATCAGCCTCCCAAGGAATCGGGGGAAAGACAGCAACCACATCTCCAACAGGAGGACTTAGAACTAAGGAGGAGACTGAGCTTCAGGGATGGAGAGGGAGCAGTTTCCCCTCAGCCTTAACTCCTAAATTCTCAGAATAGAGCAATGAACACAACTAGGGCTCCATTCCTTCTTCACTCTTTGGTTCCTTAATCCTGGTAATACATAACAAAGTTTTTGGATGCCCACTGATTAGGGTTTTTTTTTTCTTTTCTTTTCTATACTGCCCCTTACAAAGGAAAATCATGTTGAAATTCCCAGCCTGCTTTTTGTGTTTTGTTTCTGTCTTTCGCTGCTCTCCTTTGTCTATGGAAACAATCTTTTTCTCAGCCCATCAGAACACTTATTCTGTTTTATGGAACGAAGCACTGTCTGATTCCAGAATCAAAAATCAAGCCAACCAGGACCTTGAAACTAAATTGCAGCTTTGTCCAATGCTAGTGGTCTCAGGTAAAGGGCACTGAACAAGGGTAAGAGGGCCAAGAAAGGGTTGTTGATTTCCATCAATCTGAAACTCTTGGCAGCCTTTAGAGTGGCCTACATATGTCCCTGGGTGGATGGCAGAGTGACGGAGCTGGAGGATCCCTAGACTCTAGTGGACCCTCGCTGACACAATATGGTGGAGTCTGAGGCCACCTTATCACTGCTATCTGAATTCCCAGTGACTCCTTCATGTAAATGGCACTTTATCCAGCTGGAAATGTGAAGCCTGTCAGGAGCGCTGGCTCCGTCATGCTTATCAGAAATACATTATCAGGTGGGGATTAGACCGAGCTGCTGCTCCTGTGCTGCCCAGGCCCAGCAAATAATGAATAATGAAAATTCCATGAACTGGAGACAAACACAATTGACAGGCCATGCTGCGGCGCCAGCCTTTCACTCTGCTGAATGTGACACACGCAGCTCAGGAAGGTTTTCCACTTCATTCACCAGGGCCTGTTCTGTGCCGGGGTGGGGGTGGGGGGCGCTAGGCTGGGCTGCCTATCTCCTCCTTCTTCCTCCTCCACACGCTGTCCACCCTTCTATCTAGGCCTACATCCCTTTTACACCTTGGGCACACACCCATATGACCTCAAAGGAGCCCAGGGAAATAACCTAGAAAAAGGAAGAGAGTCTACACACACCCAGTTCCTTTATGACAGAAATGGAGGCCTGCCGGGTGAGGGGTAATCAACTCAGAGATGGGAGGACTTTCCTAGAAGCCTTAATTACTTTGATTTTTAAAGTCATCACTTTCTCTTCAAATGAAGTTGGCTTGGAAGGAGTGGTTAAAGTTCTCCATATAATGAAGTGTTTACAATAAGTGGATCAAAGTTCACTTTAATTGTCTCTTTCCCATACTCTCTTGTCACCATTGTGTTGTTTTGTTTTCTGGCACTGAAGACCAAAGAGTTGGAGAATGACAGCAACACGGAAAATAAGTAACAATAATGTTGTCTTCCCCTCCTCTAAGAGAATAACCTGTTTGGTTTTCTTCTTCTTTTCAAAATCATAAAAGTCAAATAAATAAGAACCATGAGCCCCAATTTTAAAGAAATTGAAGAGAAAAGGTAGAGAAATAAGGGGCTTCCCATCTTCTGGTTTTTATACCGCAGTAGAGGACCCAAGGGAAGCAGCTCTGTCTTATGCAGAGATGTGGTCTAAGAATGCACAGCTCAGGTTTTTACTCAGGGCTCATGTACTCACCCATTTCCTTCGCTTACAAGGCGATTGCCCTGTGTCAGTGCCAAGGGGTCCCTGGACGCTTCACCTGATGCTAGAGGTCTGAGCACTACTGAGTGGAGGTCACTCGGTGGCAAGTGCAGGCCAGGTGGCAGGAAGCAGGAGATGGGAAACTGGCTGTTAAGTTCCTGTGAGCTGCTCAGCAGACATGGCCCCGCCTTCTCTAAGAGAAAGAAGTGACCAGGGACAAGTATGGGGGCTGCACTGCAGTCTTCTTGAGACATAAGCCATTGGGCAGAGGGTGTGACTACAACTGGGAACCACCATCTCTGCCATTGCTGGTCCTTCACCCCCATGGGAGGTGATCCATAGGGATGAGGGTGCTGAAGCCAGTGTGCCAGGTGAAGAGGAGGGCAGATGGAGAACTCAAAGTCACTGCCACTGCTTCTGTTTCTCTCTCCCTGAAGGAAGACCATGGGGTCTTCAGGATGTCTTTACAGGACAGCTTCAAACTAAATCTCTTTTTCCAACAATAAAGGTGGAATTTCCAAAGATGAAGAGGGCATCAGGGGACATTGGCAGAACTTAGTCTATTTGAATTTTAAGCATTTTCGCCAAGAGAACATGCTCAGAAAAGTCCAACTTACACATTTGGGAAGGGTGGTTACTATGCTCACGACCTGTTACTATGCTCACTAGGAGGCCTCCCTTCTCTGCCTTCTTATACTCTTAGGTCTAGGTCACAGGGGGAGGTATGACACATCCCCGGATGCTTCTTACTCATCACCCCTTTAGTAAAGACCCTTCATCCCTGTGTCATCCATGTGTCTTTGAACTGATCATTGTAAAAGAGACACAAGAACCTGAATTCAGCATCTAGCCTCTAGACTCATCCGTACCTGTAAAATTATTGCCCTACTTTATTGTCTGTGGTGAATGATATTTTTTCTCTCTCTCTCCTTTTCTCTTTTCCTTTCCTGACACACACACACACACACACACACACACACACACACACACATATATTTACTGGATAAAATATCATTCTTCTGTTATCACCCAATTGGGAATATTGTAGATCCTGCTTCACTATCTGTGTTCTCTAGTTTGCTTTGTTGGATCACTCTAAAAATAGTTTGGGATCCCTTCCCCCTCGCCCCAGCCAGGTCTTTAGCTAAGGACTGCATCAAATTCTACCGCCTTTCACTTTTTGTCCACTCCAATATGACTGACTTGTAAATGCTACCTCTGCTCAGGTTCAACCATTTAAAATAAGCTTCCATCACCTCTCCCATTGCTGTTCCCCCAATATATTCACAGCCTATTCATATTTATAGTTCTCTGTTAACACATTCATATTCATATTGCACCTGCTTTGTTGGAGGTTGCCTAGACAGTGGCAAACAAGGCAGCCTTGGTCTCTGCTCTGAAGCCAGAGATGAAACAAACAGAGATATATATGTAAATGTTTTGTTTTGTTGCATGCTATCAAAGAGAGCCCATAATACACATAACAAGAAGAAAGTCCAATTTAGATTTGTAGGGTCAGGGAAAACCTCCCCCAGGCACTGAGATCCTGGCTACAGAACCTTCCCCAGGCACTGAGATCCTGGCTACAGAACAGCATATTCAAAGGCCCTGAAGGAGAAGAAAACTTGACACTACACATAAATAAATAAAATTGGCAGAGCTGGCTGATAGGTGGAATGGGAAGGTGGAGAAGAATGCCAAGCTAAGGCTTTACAAAACCCTAAGAGCCCTGGTAAAGACAGATGCTTTGGTACTGAAAGCAATGGGAAGCCATTCCTGAGTGTTCCCCAGGCACAGACCTGCCGAAGTAGGCTGGAGAGACATTCGAATAGAACATGGATGGAGCCTGTTGGACTCCATGGAGCTGCTTTGTAGCTGAGCCATTTCCAAGCTGTGTAACTTTAAACAAGTCACTCAAACTCACGTTGGTTCTTATCCTCAAAAAAGGTGCGATACTACTGCTGTTTTATGAGTTACTGGATGCAATGTTCTTAGTAAAGTTCCTGCTTTGTAGAAAGTGTTGATTGAGGGTCAGATTATCACCATGATGCTGAGAGGACAGTAGTGGATGGTGATGACCTATCCAAGACCTTCAAGTATCTGCTAGTTAGGGTTGCTCTTGTAAGGATAATGGGTCAAGTAAAGAGGGGAAGGGAGGTAACTCATGAAGGAGAACTGATTTCTCACGAGTTCAAGAGACAGATCACAGGTGTTAATACTGAACCCACGTGACCATGAAAGGGATGGAGAGAAGTAAATAGGTTAGACCTATTTGGGAGACAGAATCAATGGGCTTGGTGATTGATTGAATGTAAGGTTGAGGGTGGGACATTTGTCAAAGGTAACTTCCTGGTTCCTGGTAAGAGTCACTAGATGTAGAGAGAGCAAGGGAGTGGAAGGTGGCTTTTCAGATAAAAAAGTAAGAGCTCATTTTCACAGAACTCAATGAATATGCAGGTCAAAAGAATGCAAAGCCCCATTCGGAGACAGAACTACATTTGATCTATTTTAGCAGTGAAATCGACTTGGGCAGTAGCTCTTTAGTTGTAATCAGAAGACAAGAGGGCCTACGATTAAGGGCTAAGAAGATTGGATATTTAGGAGTTGAGCACAGTATAAAAAGACATAAATAATAGAGGGACATTTCTTGGTTAGTTGTGAATAGGCACATAAGAAAGTAATAACTGGGTTATACAAAGCATGCAAAATTCCTGTGATATTCGAGATCGATGTTAATGGGAGCTTATCTCATCTCCATAATGACTCCATTCAATAAGCCAGTCTAGGTATAGTGGTCCAATTTCACAAAGGTGAAGAAAGAACCAGCCTATAGGATTTGCTTTCATTTAGCAAACACAAAATTGCTTGTAGAAAATATTCATAATGTAGTTTTTGACTTACTATAAAATAAACTTGGTCACATCTACTCATTATTTTAGGTAGAGTTTTTTGTTGTTTATGATAAGGAAATATAAGCTAAGAGAAGTTATTCACAGGCATCAAGTCAAACAAGTGAATTTTTATCACTAATGTGCACATTGACTTTTGGAGGTGACTTGTTTATTACGCAGTGGACTCTAGAGTATGTAATAAGAACTTATTTCCTGACCCAGGTCCAGCTGCTCACCACTCAAAAGCCAAGGCGTAGGAGAAGTTAGTGGGAAGGAAATCAATTTCCTATAAAGGCTGTTCCTATAGATAAAGGCCTTTGCCCTCCAACCTTTCTCTTAGGGAATTCTGGGAAACAATGGGCTTCTACTGGAGGGAAAGAAAGAGCAGGGAGGAACAGGTAGTAAGACAAAGTACTAAAGGAAATCTTCCTCATCCAGGGCACCCCACCCCCTCTTCTCTAGCTAGATTGTTACATCAGAATGGATTTTGACCAACTAAGGCTGACTTTTCTTCAGATAGATATGTTGTTTTCCTTGCAAGTTAAACATTACAGCAATTTGGCATGCTTTGTGTTGATACGGAATTGGAAAGTAAGGTGAGATGTTGTGCGATCGGATGTCATTTGAAAGTCCCCAGATGTTTTGGTGTCCATAAATATAAAGAAGAACTGTTTAACAGTTAATATGTTAATCATATAGGTGTAGTTTCCTATTAGAATTTAGAATGCTGAGCAAATGGAGGGTAATTAACCTTGCAAAGGACATCTCACTATTAATCTTCAGTTACCAGGGAACACTTGAATTTTACATCCATCTAGATCATCATTGGCTCACAAAGTTAGTCTACAGGCTGATACATATCATCGGTATCACTTGAGAACTTTCCAGATAGAAACAAATATCTTGGAATTTACCTTTGGTATATTGACTCAGAACCCTTAGTGTGTGCCTGCAATGCCTTCTCCGTGATTATGTTGGAGTCGATACTAACTTGGATTAGAACTGCACTCTTCCGGTCGCCTGCTTCCTGTCTCTCAGGCCTCACGCTTACCTATGTGGGAAGAGCACAGGATGTCAAAGGGTTTGAAGTTTTCCTTGCAACTCTAAGTTTAAATTTTGAATAATGATAAATATTCATTGTAGCAGGCACCGCTTAAATGCCTACTATCCACAACTATGATGACTAGACAAAAAAAGACCTTCTTGAGCAATTGGAGGAACCTAATTTTTATATTGTCATAACTGTCTTCACCCTAATGTATCTCTCACATAGTGATCTCAAAGTCCTATAATATTCCCATTCCTAAAAAGCACAGACGATAAATCTTATCTTTATCTGCCAGGTGGGAAAGTGAAGGAAAGGGGGAGCTGTACAAGAAATTCCAGATGTCAGAACTGCAGTTGTTCATTCATCCTCCTTGGTGACAGTGAAATTGCTTACTCTGTCTGAGTTACTCAAGAAATCTGTAATTTAATACCACCCCTCCACCCCCATTCCCTTTTATTTTAGTTATCACCTTAGGTTTGTACTATTGTGTGTAATTTTAAATTAATCGTTTTACTCAAATGCTTAATTTTGGTTAGCACTTTAATTATGAAACCAGTTTGGCTTTTAGATGACTTACAGCTGAAGTCATGAACAGTATTTCCTCTCATTAATGACAAGTTTCATTCTTCTTCCTTTCCATGATAACCATAGGGAAAGCTTTCAAAATGGGGGAAAAATCTAATAAAGAGAAAACTCTCTAAGCCCTGCAGGTGTAGAAGGAGAAGAGCTGGAGTTGGAACAGCCTGGGCCAGAGGAAGAGTGGTATGTGGCCGAGAGAGCCTTTGCGATTCTTTCCCACAGGTAGTCTCTAGCGTCTTATGAAATAAGGGCTGTTCTCTTTGATCAGCTCTGACTCTAAAATAATAGTGCTTAAAATATCAACTGTTCAAGGACCAGGGCGATGGCTCAGAGGACAAGAGTTCTTTCTGCATAAACAAGAGGACCTAAATTCAGCATAATCAATGGAGCTTTTTCTAGAAGACACTTCTGCCTGCCTCACATACGTTAAGGGAAGCCAAGATCCTATAGGTCTGAAGCATGTGTCACAAATTGTTAAGTCCCCCAAACTAGAACAAATGACTTGGTGCCTATTAACATATCGAAGCAGATTTTGGCCAGCTCTCCCAGCATCACTCAGGACCTGTGACTCCTCCCAGCTCTCCCAGCATCACTCAGGACCTGTGGCTCCTCCCAGCACTTCTCACCTTGCCCCCCTCCTAAACCTCTCCCTCCCAGGGCTTGGGCCTCTGCTCCCCACCCCACCTGATCCTATATAACTCAGCCATATTGACTACACTGGCCTCTTGTCCTTTTGGCCCAGGCTACCCCTTGGCCAGGGGCTCCACACTTGCTCTCCTTACCTCTCTCCCTTCTCATGGTCCAGTTTAGTCTGCCAGCCATGTTCAGCCTGGTCTCTTCCCTCTGCCTGCTTTCTCCCTTATATCTAGAATTAAAATCTTCTTCATACTTTAGGAATAGTCGTGTCCTTCTCCTTTTATTTCATTTTTTTATTCACAAATCTCCTATGTAATTCTGCCCATTAAAGATGGGGATAGTAGGGTATTTGCAACATCATTTACTTACTTTGTTCTTTTATAAATGCTTTAGGTTCTGTAGGTACTTTTGAGTTATTTCATATTCAATAGAAAATACTGCATTGTATCTGTTTTATTTTTATGGTTTGTTTGTCTTTGGTGGCTATTAAAATAGCCTCATTTGTAGCCAAGGCTAGCCTTGAACTTCCAATCCCTCTGCCTCACTGCTCCAAAGAAATCCTAAGATAACAGAAGTGTATCACCATGCTGTGCTATGGGAAATTACTTCTGTTGTTGTTTAAATAAGGGAAAGGTATATTTCAGTGAAGCTGAATTTTCACTGCGCATCTTCTCTCCTTATGCAGTACATTAAATTGGACCTTGTGTGCATGTGGGTCCACAACACAGATGCTGGGGCAGTGTCCTTTTACAAAGGCTACCACTGCCCCTTACAGGCAGGTGAGACTTGGCCACTTCAGTCTTGCCTGTATTAAACAGCGCTAATAGCGGCCCCGGTCTCATGGGGCTGTGCTAAATGAATGCTATGATATATCCTATGTCAGAATGGGTTGTTTATGGTTGTGTTCCTCAGCATTACAACATCATCACCATCCTTATTACTCATGAAATTGCTACATGAACTCCATTTCAGTTTCCTTTGGTGAAATAGAAGAAGACATTTTCTAAGCAAATACATTATGCATACATGATGTCAAGGCTGGTGTGTAACCTACCTAAAAGAAAATACACTTTGAAAGAATTATCATTGTGCGAATAAACACAGACCAATTGAAAACAAGCAAAACCTGTTTATTTAGATCTTGCTGAACATGGAGGTCAGTACTGTTGCTTGCATTTCCACAAGAGGTCCAAGGCAGGCAGAGGAGGGAAAGCTTGATAGAGGAGAAAGGGAAAGCTCCAGCTGTGGCCCTGGGTGGAATTTGTTGCCCTGGAAGAGGTTGGCGATTGAGGGTTAGCTCACTTGAAAGGGGCCTTCTATGTGGTCCAGTAGGGGGCACATTTGATCTCTTTTGTTTTGTCTCTAAGAAGTAAATACAAAAAATAGGAGAGGTCTCAGTAATACATTGAGTGCTTTCCACACTGAGCCAGTTGTTTCCAAGACTACCTGGTTCATAGATTGTTGGTATATATAGTAACCAACCTCACTGGGATCTCATTGACAGCATTTGAACTCTCTGTCTGGTCAGGATAAACAATGGGGTGATTTCTTGGGCTGTTGCTATGAGTCTTAAGTCATCTTCAGTTCTGCTTATCCTCTATTTATGTTAGGTTCATGTTTTACTAACTTTTAGTAGAACATGAGTTTGACTGACAGGACCTATGTGATCACTAAATCAGAAGGGCTGACATTTGTACTTAGGATTTCTGCTAGGTACAACAAGGGTAGAGGTGTTTCAAGCCTGTGAATCCCAGCTGTTCAGGACACTGAGTCAGGAGGTATACAAGTGCAAGGCCAGACTAGACTACATAGCAGAATATGATGTCTATGTAAATAATAAATAAATACGTGTAAATTAAAATATTTTCCTAGAAGTTTTAGGATTATCTTGATTTTACAAATACATTCTGATAGTAGTTGCTAAGTGAGAATTTCATATGGAATTGATTTCAGACCTCATTTTAATGGGTATTATTTTTCTTTTTTCCCTCTATGTATAGAGTAAGAGTTTCCTTAGTTTCACATACAGTTTTAATAAATTTAACTAATAATTCTATGGTCTTAATGTGAAGGGGTGATGAATGAGATCATTGGAAAGGACAGGTTATGTGGGAATGATTTACTAATGGCTTTGGGGGTGAAGTATATATTTATTTTTCTCTTTGTTTATTTTACTTACGATGGGTAGTTGGACTCTGTAACTAGATTCGACCAACTGTAGACTGGAAATACATAAAGATTGTATCTGTACTGAGCAATTGGGGAATTGTATCTCCACCTTCTTCTCTAAAGAATAAGTGTGATGATACTGATTAACATTATGGGAGCTTTTTTCATTGTATTATATATTTGAAATAATCTAGTGGTGATTCAAAATGTATAGGAAAATGTGCAAAGGTTTCTTGCAGGCAATATACCATTTTCTATAAAGGTCTTGAGCATCCACAGATTTTTGTATACATGAGGGGAGGAAGGGGATTCACTGTGTTCACTGTGGATTCTGAAGGAAGAATGTATTTATATTTTTGTAAGTATGATTTTATGATTAACTGTATTCCTCTGAGGCTCTGCTGTATGACAAAGCATTTCCCATAGAGATGCTACACATACACATCTATTCACCCCAAGTAGAGAGCTTGCAACAGACCAAAGTATAGGTTAGTAGACAGTCCAACATGGTCAACCAATGAGTTTTAATAGGGTTACTTACTGGATTATGGGTGAGGGATTGCTTACAGGAGTAGAAATGACTGAAAGACAGCTGCATTACCAAGGCCCACTAATGGGTAATAGCTCACAAAAAGCTGGAAATATGAAACACACTGCACAGCCAAAAGACAGATCAAAAGATTGGAGTGTGTCCCTTTTAAGTGACTCAGTTAATCTATCTGATCAGTTACAGAGCAGTTGGGATATTTTCTGTTTCTCCCAGGTAGCTGGTATGCTCACAGAGTCTTCTTTGCTACTTGGTTTGTCTGAGAGTGACTCTCAGCTGTCTTTATTGTTTACTCTGGGAGGAAAGAACCTAGTGAAACTGGTCAGTTTCGGGGACTTCCTGAAACCGTTCTGAGATGTTTACCTTATGTTTTTAGGAACTTCCCTAGGAGATGGAATGTTTCAATCTCCGAGGAAACTGCTACATAACATGCTCTGATAGAGAGGTTTCCAAAACATATTGATTGATGGAGATTAACTTGTAAAGGAGTAAAATTTGACAGGGAACAAGCCACCAAAGAAAACTAAGAGTTAATTGTTTCCATGTAATGATTCATTACGGAATTATTCTGATGAGGCATTTAAATCTGTCCTCTTCTGGTGCATCTCTTGCCTTGGGGGTATAAGTCTGTTATGCAAATGACTTAACATTGCTAAGGTAGAACATTTGATATACTGAAGGAGTAAAGAGGTTTTGTTACTTAGAATAACTTGGAAAATGTATGCCTCTGGGTGTCATGAAGATAAATAAGGCTAGGTTAAGTACTCAGTTTCTATACTGTAGCCTCTCTGCTCCGAATCTTCCACCTGGCTCTTTTGTGCAAACTTGCTTCACGTAAGAAGTCAGGGAACTCAGTACTTTTAAACAGGAAAGAGATTGGAGGGACAAACTCTTCCACATCTTTCCAGTTACAGGGGAAAAACTCTGGATGCATAAAAGTCAATTGTGCTTTTTGTGGTCACACACTGAGCTATCAATAAATGGTTTTATGTTCTGCACTGTGAAGTTGATATGCTTTATATTTTATATATATAATTTATATATAATTATCAAATAATATGTATTTAAAACAATTATTCCTTTGAGTCTCTACCTATAAAACGCTATAAAGAAATGACAACAACTTTCTTCTCTGTCCGGAAGAAGAAGAAGACCCCTCACTGGAAACATTTTGGTCTTCTGAAATATGGCAGACTTGGCAAGCCATATGTATGTGATCGCCATAATGATCTCAAAAAAAGAAAGAAACAAGACAACAACAAGAAAAACAAAGAGTGCAGAAGTCAATTCATGATCTCATGTAAAAGTGAGGTCATATCTTAATATATTGTCTTCCCAGAATTAACATTTCTGTAGCTAAAGCTACTCAAATCTTTTGTCTTGTAGTTGTAGCAAAAAGGAAAACAAAACCTATGAAAACTGCCCAAAATTTGGCCCTCATTTACATTGTTCATCTACATTGGTGAATGTGCAGATACTGATAGTGTGAGGGGCTGATAGACTGGCCTGAGTACCATTGTGCCTTGCTGTCTCCATGGAAACCCAGTCAGCATCTGTGGGTGATGGTTCATTGAGGAGACACACCTGCAGCTCTTAAGTCTAAGCACATTTGCTGCCTCCCCCTCGCTTCATTCACGTCTTTTTATTAAATGAGTCAATCTGTCACCACTGACTCTCAGCAGAAGCCCAAGGTTCTGATCTGAAGGAAAAATAAAACTTCCATTTTAAAATTTGCAAAGACTCAGAGTAGTACAGAGATGCTGCAGA
>LOJH01052026.1:0-10995 GCA_001685095.1 Ellobius talpinus
CTGTGCGGGAGCCGGGCGGGATGAAAAGCAGGCCTGCGCTCCCCTATCACTACAAGGAAGCCTACATGAGACCGACCTAAGCTTTCTTCATGTGTGTGACAGTCATGTAGCTTGGTCTCTCAGTAAGGTTTCTAACAGTGAGATCAGAACTTGTCCCTGAGCTTAGCTGTCTTTTGGTAACCTGTTCCCTGTGCTGGATTACCTCACCCTGCCTCAATTTAACAGGAGCTTGGTCCTGCCTTAACTTGATGAGAAGTGCTTTTTGCAAGCCCATGGAAGACCTGTTCCTTTCTGAATGGAGATGGAGGAGGAGTAGATAGGGAGGGGGTAGATGGGGAAGGGGAGGGGACTAGAGGAGAGGAGGGAGGGGAAACTGGTTGGTATGTAAAATAAATGAAAAAATGTTACTTAAATAAATAAAACAAAAGATTTGACAAAAAAGATCTGGGGCTGTAGCTCAGGGATAGAGCACTTGCCTTACGTGCATGAGTCCCTGGGCTCAACCCCCAGTCCTACCAAACAAACATACAAAAATGGAGGCACAGTGCTGGGGGATAGCTCAAATGGGAAAGTGCTTGCCTCTCAGCAGAAGGACCTGGGTTCTATTCCCAGAACTGAAGTGCAAAATGATGGGCATTTTATTTTAATCCCAGGACTTGTCAAGTAAAAACAGGAAGACCTGGGGCTCATTGACCAGCCAGCCTAGGCTAATTGGTGAGACCTGGGCCAATGATAGACCATATCTCAAAAATAAATAAATAAATAAATAAAGCAGATAGCATTTAATTTATAAGGATAGCATTCAAGGGTTATTCTGTGTGTGTATATGGAGACACACATACACATGAGAGAGAGGGAGGAGAGAGAGAGAGAGAGTATAGATCATTACTCTTTTGATTAAGCACTTTAAGCTGCAGAGGGAAAGACAGGGGGCATCTGGCAAAGAGCATACGGACAGCCCAAGCTGAGCCCTTCTCCCAAAACCTCTGGGTAAAAGCAGCTTGGCTTCAAGGAGTTGAAGTATTGACAGTTGGGCCAGGGTCACATCAGAAATGCTACTGTTGTATGGGGCCTGCAGCAGCTGATTGATTGTTACCAAGAGCCAAGCATGAGATAAAGACAGGGTCTTGAATAGACCTGGAGCTTGAAGTCCAGGTCTATTGGGAGTTAAGAGAAGTATCCAGATTTCCTCTTAGGGTAGCTTATTCTCTTCCTGTTGGCAGAGGCTGCTTGTTTGTTTCCTGGCGACCCAGACTCAAAATAATCACGCTGAAACTGTATTAGTTGCAACACTGCTTGGCCAATGACTCTAGCATATTCTTAGCTACCTCTTACATCTTAAATTAACCCATTTCTATTGTTTTATATTTTACCACAAGACTCTTGGTTTACCAGTAAGGATCCTGGCAGGCAACTGGTGTCTTTCTCCTAGGCGGCTACATGGCGTATCTTTGATTCCACCTACTCTCTCCTCCTCTATCTGCTTGGAATTCCCACTTTGCCCTGTTCTGCGCTGCAATAGACCCAAAGAATATTCTTTATTAACCAGCGGCATTCCCAATATACAGAGGGGAATCCCACATCATATGCTCTTCGGAATATGCAATGAGTATTGAAAACACTACTAATACTATCAGTTTGCTAAGATAAGATGTTGCTATCTTCTCTCAAGTATCTGGGTGTATTATAGAGGCAATGAGAACAAAAAGATCACAAAGGTATCATATTTGCCACAAAACCCTCAAAATTCCAAGGAGCTTGTCATGTAGACTTTATGCTAAAAAGACAAACTTAATACAACTTGAATAAATGTCTTTATTTCTGGGTGCTTTGAGTTGGAAAGATGAATTATAGAATCACATACACATGTTTAATGCATTCCTACCGTAAACTCAGAATATTGCTTTGTTAAGTATTCATAAAATAATGTCTGACTATATTATTTTTTGATAAGCTACATCCTACCAATAAAGATGTTACAAGATTATAGTATATTATAATACTATTTTTAATTTTTTATTCTCTATGTATGGGTGTTTTGCATACATATATATCTGTGTACTACATGTATGCAGTGCCCTCAGACCAAAGAAGAAGGCATTGGATCTGCTGAAACTGAAATTATGGACAGTTATTAGCCACCATGTGGGTACTAGGAACTGAACACTGGTCCTCTGCAAGAGCAACAAGTGCTTTCAGCTGCTAAGCCATCTTTCCAGCCAATGAGTTAGCATACCCTCATCTCAAAAGAATTTGAATTCTTTTGAAAAGTTGAAGGCTACAAATTTAAATAACTAATGGTAAATATAACTAATGCCACTGTGGTTCTCCAATACATCGCTGTGATTTAATGACTGAGTGAGTGATATATTCATTCACAGTCAAATATAGTCTGAGTATGAGACACTTCTTTCATACCTGACATTGGGAAATAAGTTAGTGGTGAATTACATATATATGGTTCCTGCTTTCCCCTGAGTAGTGTTCTAGGGGAATTCACAACTGCAATAAACAAATTCAGTAATTGCAGAAGATGAGCACAGGTATTGTAAACATTCAAATGGAATTACAGAAATTACTTTCTTTTTAATATCTTTCCTGCAATTCGCTATGATTATGGAGGAGTCAGAACCCAAAGGCTATATCCATGTATAGCTGTGATTTTCACACATTAGATTTGCCTAACTTGATATTCTAAAATGAGAAATACCGACGTCTAGGTGATAAACGGCAGTGCAGGTTGTGGAACCCTGGAAATGCCCCGGGTTCTGGTGATGCCCAGGTGGGCTATGATCTCTAATGAAGATTAAAACAAAACAAGGGATGAATCACAATTCTGGGAGCCAGGCGAGATTTCTTTCTCTCTGCCTGCTTTTGCATCTGACTGTTCATTGTGTACCATACACCATCACTGATTGGGCCTGGCTTTGTCCTCAAGGCACTCTCCGAGAATGCTAAAACCCAACATGGTGATTTTGAAGAGAGGGAAGAGACAGCAGAATGGAAAATGATTAGAGAGAGTCATAGTTGCGGGGATAGGGGGTGTGCAAGGGTATCAAATCTCAGGGACGAAAACCACACAGGTTTGCCATGTCCTGGCACAGCTCCAGGGATTGGCCTGATGGGGCAGTGAAGGAATAAACAAAGGACAGACACACAGACACACAGAAAAGCTGAGGTTGAGTTGTCGGGGTTTTTGAATGGAAAAGCCACATCACCCTGTAAGTTCAGCGTGTTTATTATACGCAGTTGAATGGGGGAGGTTGCTATTGCATATAGCTGAACAAGGAGGCTGGGTTATTGCAAACATAAAAACAGGGACTCCGAGTTATTATAACGTAAAGTTTGGCAGTTTTGAGTGAATTCACATGAGAGTGCACTGAGGAGAGAGATGAAGAGTAGATGTTTGGTGCCTTTTATGTATCCTTGGGATTTCCAGCTATTGAATGTGTTTACTTGGAGTGATACTGTCTGCCTAAGTATCCAATGCTTATCTTGCCTGCTATTTTACCATATGAAAAATGGTTTTCAGTAGAGTCGATGCAAATTATTTACTAATTTGTCAACAAATTTCACACCCTTCCCCCATATCTTTAGGCTTGCAATTCCTCACCTTTGTAAAGCCCTCCACTCTATCCTCCATGCCCGCAGCTCTGGCCCACCTGCAGCTCAGGAACCAAGGAAAGCTCCACCTGTAATCTCCTTTTCTCAAGGCCAAGACCTTCTACTTCAAGGGACTTCTTTTATAGCTAATGACTTTGTCACTCATTAGGCACTTGCCATTTCCTGCCACAGAATGTTATTGTGTATTTAAAAGTATTTATTTTTATTTTTTATATGTATGAATATTTTGTCCACGTGTATAGATGTACACCATATGTGTATAGTGACTATGGAAGCCAGAAGAGAGCACTAGATCCCTACCATGTGGGGGCTGGGAACCAATCCCAGGTCCTCTGAAAGAACTTTCAGTGCTCTTAACCACTGGGCCATCTCTCCAACCTCTGGTCTGCCCTTTATGTAGAAATCTTTCTTAATGGACTGAGTTACAAATCCCTCAAAGAAAGGGACCATGCTTTACTAAGAAATAATTTACCTTATCCATGCATTTAAAATTTGTTTTCAGCACTTAGCATAAGAGAAACATTAAATTCAACAAGCAGATACAGACTTGCCCAAGAGAGTCTTGCCAACACATGTTTTCTTTCATTACCTCATTTCCTCTTTGAAACAAAATCTGAGCAGTAGCTTGGGGAAACATTACTACCTTGACTTAAGATAAGGATATAAGGATATTAAAATCAGAAAAACTGGTTTGCCGGAGGAAGCACATGAAGTGGTTTGGTTTTCCAGTGAGATGCAGCAGCATGTTGTACTCCTAGAGAGATGAAACATTAGGTTCCAACTCTAACAACTATCTTCTGATTGGTTTGGGCAGGGTATTTGATATCCCAAAATATCTGTCACTTTGTCCACATAATCTGCATGTAACACCTGCTTCTTAAGGTTGTTAGAAAGAATTAATGAAATATGGCAAGTAGTGTCCAGTGCTAGCAAGATCTCATTAAATCATAACAACCACTTGTATTTCACATGTCTGTGACTGTTTCACATCCCAAATACTTAACACAAGAATCTAGCAAGCTTCAGTTTTACATAGCTTGAACACTGACAACTACAATAATGACTGGCCTGGCAAGACACGCCCACTGGTGCAACAGTGGCCCAAACATCATGGGAGTTACTAACCACTTTCTGAGTGTACTTAAGGCCCGATCCAAAAGATGAAACCCATATCCGGCACTACCAGGTGCCCAAGAACCTGGGGCTAGATATAGTGTCAAGGCCCTAGGAAAGAAGCTATTACTATCTTTCTACTAAGTGGACATAGCATTAACTGACTCTTAGTTACTTGTTGTACCCATAGACTGGTGTATCTCTCAACCGTCATCAGAGAGACTTCTATTTGCAGACCTACAACTGAGCAAGAACAAGAAGAATAAGAAGCTCCCAAATGGCCAGTCCTATGTGAGCCATTGATATCACATCCCCACCTCCCAAGGCTCAGGCATCATTGCAGAAGAGGGGGTGGAAAGATCATAAAACCAGAGGTGGTAGATGACACACACAGCTGAACGTTTTCAGTTAAGAACTCAGAGAAGTTATGACAACATCTGCAATATTAGTGCAAGCTCAGGCTAGACCAAATTCAGGAATGGAGAAGGGAGGTGGGTACAGAATGCAATATCTAGCTGATAATCTACTGGTGATTGATAGCTTCTGGGGCAGGCAGAGTCTGTTAGCTTAATGATGTGATCCCAGTGTGAGTCTTGTAGAATTTTAGATGAAAATGTGTTACACTTGTTTATGCTGTGGAACATTTGTTTAGCAATGCAAAGAAGTGTTGCATTCTTTTATGTTGTATTTGTTTAACTCTGTGAAGCTGTGTTACTTTGCCTGCCAAAAATACCTGATTGGTCTAAAGAACAGAATGGCCAATATGAAGGCAGGAGAAAGAATGGGCATGTCTGGCAGGCAGAGAGAATAAATAGGAGGAGAAATCTGGGAAGAAAAGATCTAGGAGAGAGAGGGGGGAGAACTCCAGGGGCCAGCCACCCAGCTACACGGCAAGCCATGGAGTAATAAGTAAAGGAAGGTATCCAGGATAAAGATAAAAGCCCCAGAGGTGAAAGGTAGATTGGATAATTTAAGAAAAGTTAGCTAGAAATAAGCTAAGCTAAGGCTGGGCATTCATAAGAAAGACTAAGACTCATGTATTTATTTGGGAGCTGGGTGGCAGGCCCTCAAAAGAGTCAGAGAGTAAAAAACAACCAACTACACAGGTCAACCAAGCTCTAATGTAAAGAGACACACACAAGACCATACCTGCAGAACAAATTGGACTTGATGGGTTTATAAAATAAAGCATAAAAGAGGGAAGAAAGCAGGGTACATGGAGAGGAGGAGGAGGATCTGGGAACAGCTGGGGGGAATAGGTAAATATGATCATTGTACAAAATTCTCAAAGAGCTGATGAGAAAGTATCTAGTACACAGTAATTACTCATTAGTGAGTGCTACTTTTGTATCTGCACACTTATCTACAAGCAAGGCTGGTACTCAGACTCTAGATGTCAAAATAAGCACCAATATTTTAGTCTCCGTTCTGATGAGGCCATCATCTGTGGTGATGGTTAATGCCAGGTCGGTTGTGATACCTTTTGCTTCATACCTCTCGTCATGAGAGTTGGGACCAGTGTTTTGTCCTTCTTGGTCTCTTATCTCCCTTTAATTTCCACCGCTTGCACAGAAAAGCCTATCACTCAATGGACCCTCAGGTCGAAGTTGCTTCTCAGCATGCTCACAACATTTGCCATCTGACCCATTTAGAGACATCGGTGGTTGAGAACTCCCCATAAATGCTGTACCAGGAAGGCAGGTACCAGGGAAGAGCCTTGAAATTGAGTTTAAGCAAATACTAACCATGCAATTGATTTCTTTATCATTCTGACTTGGGAATCTCCATTTGATTATATTTCTGACAGGTCGGAATTTTGAACATGCCATTTAACTTAATTTAATTTATGATCCTTGCTCAATAATCGTGACTTGGCGCTAATAGATGCTTTGAGGAGCGGCACAGAAACAGCAAGTGAAGCATTTAGATATCTCCAATTGAGTTGCTCTTCATGGCTGAGGAATTTTTTGCTGTATCCTGGGCATTCACATAACCAGAGAGGTTTTGTGAAGAGGCAGGCACAAGAGGAACCTCATTTAACATCCAGAGGCTAAGAAAACATAAAACCACCAAGCCAGAAGGGTCCGTGACTAGCATTAACATTTCTCTCTGCATAAGGTCACATGAAACAAAGGCACACGTGTAACACACACAGAGTTGCTTTATACTGCCCCTGCGTCAGGTGCCAGGGAGCCATAAATGCCACTCGCCCTCACTGCAGACAAGGAGGGTATTGTCAAAATGCAAGCTGGAAGCCCGTACCGCTTGAGGAAACAGTAACCGTGATTAAGGGGCATAAAATGCAAGTGTGCACTTGTAATGAAATTGCCCTTACTTACTGCCTGGTTAGTGTCTGTGGTTGCCACAGTATGCCTCTGTGATCAGCCTCAGCATAATGAGAAATATCAGCAAACCTTAGCCGCTCAGATGGTTTCTATAAGGGGGAGATGGAAGTGTTTTCAAAGCTGGGCTGGTAATGGAAAGGAAGCCGTGATGCAGAGAATAGCAATTGATTCTTATGCATGCATAAAGGAGGGGTTCTCTGGGTAAAAGATTTATCTTTGAAGGGCTCCCTACATACAAGTCTTTGTGATTTAATGTCTCTGCTCAAATGTCGCTGAGGCCCCATGCTTCTGACTATCGCAGCTTCCTCAAATATTGTATCATTTTCTCTGAGAAGCAATACGGCCTTGCTGTGGGTGAGTATCAAGAGAGACACACTCCTGGAATAGAATGAGAACACACATGCCACTGCCACCATCACTATCATCACACCACACTGTGCCACACAATGAACCAGGAATATTGTATCTGGGCATTCATTCTAATGAACTGTTTATGGGTATGTGCAAAGATTCCATTGTGAGGCTGTTCATTATAATGTTTTCTATTTAAATAAATAAATAAATAAAGGCACAGACCGCCCAGAGAACAATAGGAAAGCAGTTACATAAATCATGATAATCCTGTTGCAATGGAAGCTACTACATCAAAAGAATTCTTGTTGAGAATGTACAATGAGTAGAGAAATACTCCTGATATACTAAAATATAAGCATATAGAAAGCAGACAATCAAGGTAGAAGAATATAATTTTTCATAAAGTGTGAATAGTGACAGTTTGGGTGGTGGGTTTTATGCTTGCTCTATTCATTCCGCTTAACAGTGTAATACAATATAATAGTCTTAGTAAGAAGCCTTCATTTCTTTACAACGGAAAATAAAGCAATTGCTGCCAGAATACATACATGTGTGAATCAGCGTTAAGTCTATGAAATTACAAACACTAATCTGCATATGGACTATGATTCTTTCTTGATACATGTCATAGGTTTATATTCTCATTTTACTTCAGGTGATTGATTTTTTTAGACTATCTTCAGAAAATAAAGTAGTGTGAGAGTCACGCAGGATGCTGTTCATTGGCGGGGTTGTCTGATAGTATACATTTATGACCACACCATAATTGATGGCCTCTCACTTTTCCCTCCAGCCCTCTATTGTCCCATCCTTCGTGGTACTTCCACTCCTTGCTCCATCCTTCTCCCCTGTCCTTACAAAGCTGGCCTATTTATCAAGGCCCGGTTCAAACTGGACTTCCTCAAGGTTGCTCTAAATCTCTTTGCTCAGAAATGGATTCCGATTTTTCATCTCCCTAGACCGGCAACATTTTGTGTGTATGACTCCAATTTTTCAATAAAGTGTAAGATTTAGGAAGCAGAGACCTTCTTGTCTTTTGCATCTTCTAGAGATGGGAAACATTGACAAAGTATACATTAGCATATGCGCTGAATATGCAAATGAACCAACCTAGTTTCCCTAATGTGGAGGGACAGGCAGCTGAACTTGTGTTGAGGATCTGACCAATCGTTGTACAGATCTAAATCTGTAACCACAAAGGAACATAGATCATTGGCAATTTCATAATTTATATAAACAGCAGTTTCCAAGTTCAATTCATTTTCTCTTTTCACAACAAATTCTAATACTGGACATAACTCAGGGGGTAGTTGTGTAAAACAGACCCTGCAAGGGAGGCACTCTGAAGCATTGTAGACCCACAGTTTGTAATCTTCCCTCAAGAGCTCCTCTGGGAGGACTCACTATAGCAAAGGCCAGGAAAATGGTCACTGGAGATGACATCCTACTGAGCTATCTTCACTCCCTGCTCCACAGAGTCCAGCTCAGGAACCCTATCCAAACTGACATCTCGAGCTGGAAGCACTTTACAAACCACAAAGGACAAGGCAAATGTTAGTCATAATTATATTCTCATTCAGAGGCTGCACCTCCAAAATATTTGCGACGCTGTCCCTCCGATTTTAGGAGACAAATTAGGTACGCCTGAGCTGGAGCTGCAAGTGTTGATTTTCTTTCGCATTCAAGGATGCACTCCAGGGATGTGCCCTCTGTGGTCGAAGGGCTTGTTTCGTGAATGTCAATGATTTAAACATTTTCTAAGGGGGAGATTCACAACACACAAATAAGAGCAGCCAGCATACTGTGATACTGGAAGCCAGACCCCAGTGACTCCCACTAGGATCGTCTCCCTGACTTCTCCTTCAGTGGTGAACCCACACCTTTTGCAAAGTCCTCATTTACTCCCAGAATGAAGGAGACGCTGAAGAAAGCCTGCGGTTGACAAGGACTTGTGTAGCTGTGTTGACATTTGTTCACACCGTGGGTCATAGAAAAGATTCTAATGTGGCTGCACTCGACGACTATTCCTAAGTAGTTGCTTCTAAACTTAGCTCTAATCCCTTTGGGAATGAGTTCTGTTTGTGGTTAATAAGGTGACTTCCAGATTTGAAAAAGAAAAAAAAAGTAAGCAAATACGCTAAGATTTACAGAAAAGCGCCTTCCATGTTGTCAGCTCTCTTAGGAATTCTCAGAGCGTCATTAAGATGCTTGCTTTTGAAGAGAATGCCGCCTGGGGCACCGCAGAGAGCACAGGGTTTGCAAACCCCTCTAAAGTATATACCAGGTCAAGAGAATGAAAGGGAGCTCCAGAGTGTGTGGAACTAAACGAAATGTAGAAGTGAGTGTTTTTAAAAAACAAACACAGTGTGAAGTGATTTCAGTCGGTTCCGTTCAGCTTGTCTAACTCATGATCTCATGAATGCAGACATGACCGCCATAGGACACCCATGATTCCATCTTTCTTTTCCTCCTTGAATCCCCTGTTCCACACAGACTAACAACCGTTGTTGCAGGGGTTTTTTGTGGCCTGTGAAGTTGTCTGAGCATTTGAGTCATCATTTACTTTAAGAAGGTCCTATGGGCAGTGGAACCAGAGAGTGACCACACCCATTCAAAGGATGGGTCTTTAGTGAGGCAGCCCACACTGTAGCTTCGACTGCCTTTGCTGTTAATCACTGAGGTTTATGGTGCCAACTGAATCGCTAAGTTTTGAGTGTGGCTCTATCAGTTTGATTTGGGTGCTGTTGATCAACTAATAATGAACCCCATGAATCCCTGAAGGAATGACTACACCTATTTTTCTCAAACCAGGACATTTTTATTATAATATCTTTTTATATTTTATATCAGTAAAATACTTATTAAATATATGCAAAGTCTGTACATCTCAATAATTCATTGATTTTGATATGTGATGCTTTTTACTTGGAAGTTTAAAATAAGTTTTATAAAAGTCAAGCTTAAAAAAGGCTTGCAGTTAATTATTTCTTCAAGAAACAGGCATAAACTAGATCTGCCCAGGAAATCTCACTTTCTTTTTATTATTTCTCTTATTTCCTCTTTCTCACAGAAGAGAGCATCACGAAAGTCTTTGAAATGACCTGGAGAGATCAGATCAGTAGAGAGTCAGGTATTCGTGGTACACACAACTTTGTGGATTAGTTGATTCTACAGGGTTTGTACGAATTTCGTTGTCTTTGACCCATTGTGTATCATTGTGAGTTACAGGTAACTGGTAGCAATAGTGAGAATTCTTGACCACAGAAATATCAAAAGACAAGATCATGTGATCAATAATTGATTTCCCATTTCTAGTATGATAATCTTGCAAATTATTTATTCATTTAAGCCAATGGTTCTCAACTTTTCTAATTCTGTGACCCTTTAATATACTTCCTCATGTTGTGGTGACCCCAACCATAAAATTATTTCATTATTGCTTCATAACTATAATTTTGCTGTTACAAAGACAAGTATCACATGTACTCACACATAAGTGGTTTTAAAACATAAAGCAAAGAAAACCAGCCCACAAATCACAATCTCAGAGAACTTAGAC
>LOJH01052027.1:0-12419 GCA_001685095.1 Ellobius talpinus
ACTCTGGGATCTTGCCTCAGCCTCTGTGCACTGGCTTCACCCTCAGGCCAGCAGCAACAGAATGGTGGTTCCAGATCTCACATCCAGACACATCAACATTCGCGATATGTTCCTTCCCTGTGCCTCCCACCCCAGAACCTGCCAGCCTCTCACCCAGTGCTGTATGGACTCATTACAGACTCTCCCTAAATCAGGAGGAATGTATTAAACCCCAGGTTAGTCTAAGCCAAGGGTTGGGGATTGGGCCATGCCAGGGAAGATGACCACCCAGAAGTGAAACTCTATAAGGAAGAGCTCAGGGTTGGAGTGGGTCTTTCATTTTTGTAATTAATTAATTAATTGATTAGTCTCTCCTTAACACAGGGTAAGGAAGGGCTCAGGGTTAGAGTAGATCTTTCATTTTTGTAATTAATTAATTGGTTAATCACTTCATGAAGCCAAGGCTGTCTTTGGCCTCCTGATCTTCCTGCCTTTGCTATCTGAGTGTTAGGATTATAGGTATTTTCTGCCTCATCCAGTTTTGGAGTGGATCTTAACTGGCATCTGGTTCCACCTTGCTAAGGAGCAGATTCCTCCAGTTCTCAGCTCCACCTCTTCACACCTCCAGTTCTCACTTCTGCAACCCCTCTCTCTCCCCATGGCCTTTCTGCAGCGTGACCCTTGGTGTTTGCATGACCCACTGGTCCTACACGCATACATCAGCTCTCTGTTTGCATGCATGTTTCACCAACCCGTTCATCCTGGTGTGATACCCACCTAGAAGGCTTGTGCCTCCTTCCTAAGCTGTCCCCAAGCACCCAGACTAACCCACCCACTGCAGTTCCTTCCCTTATCCTCTAGTCCTGGGAAGGAAGACTCTCCATGTGTTCACTTAGCGCATTGCTCACCAACTTTCCAAGCTCCTCGTGCATTTTATAGATGTGCCTTGAGTTTCTTGAGCGTATGGCAGTGTCTTCCAATTTTTTTTGACATCTCTAGCAACAGGATCCCCACACACATACTCCTCTGTCCTCAGAGAGCTCCACAACTACATTTGGAGGGTAGACAGCCTGGGCACCCTCAGCGGCATCTCCCACCTCCCTGCTTGCAGGGATGACAGCTGCGTCCGCACGTGTGAAAGGTTGCAGGGCCCGTTGTAGCACAAGGGCCAGAAAATCCTGGACACAGTTGATCTTTGGAGTCAGGGTGTCATATCTGCTGTCACACTGCTAGGATACAACAAAAGGAGAGAGCTCAGAGGGCACCAAGATGGCTTCCTTTGCCCATCCCCCACCGGCTTCGGGGNGGGGGGGGGGGAGTCTACACATCCTAAGCCTCAGCTGAGGCAGCATCTGCAATCCTTCCTTGCCAAACCCTTTATTTCCCCCTTCCTCTGCTGCCACTCAGCTTCGTGCAAATCCTTTGTTACTGCCTTAGCCCAGCATTGAACAGCCCCTTACAGGCTGGCCTGCCTGATTCCACCTGGGTGTGAGTTCCTTCAGGGACACACCACGTTCTTCTGGACCATTGAGTCATATGAGGACAGATCCATGCCGGTCAGGAGATAGCAGAAAGCAAGATTCTGAAAACGTGAATATGTAACTTAATAAACACAACGACTTACATAGGATCTGTCCTGAGCAGAGGACAGGAAGAGACAGAGTGGCAATTGATAAGGACCACCCTTCTCGGAATGAGCTGTTTTGTTTTCGAGAGAAGGTCTTGTTCCTTAGCCTAGACTAGTCTTGAATTCTCTGTATGGGCTGGGCTGACTTTGAACTTGTGGTGACCTTCCTACCAGCCTCCCAAGTGCTGATGTTACACGCAAGGGTTACCATGCTCTCTGTAACGCCAGAACCAATGCCCGTGCAGAGGGCTGGGATCACAGGTGTGTGCCTGCACACCCAATGAAACAATAAAGCGGTGCCTGTCCAGTGCCTGGAATGCGGGCAATGTTCTGCTGTTCTTGTGGACAGCTAAGCAGAAGGCCAGAAGATGGGTGTGCTTGGGGCTGGATTCTAAACACTGACTAGGGAAGATTGCTAGGAAACTGGAACCTAAGGCAGATGAGGGAGTGCTGCAGTGTATATTTAATCATTTTGCCCTAGCTCAGCAAGCCGTACTCCATCCCCACCCATCCTCAGACCTAGATCCCCTGTGGTCCAATCTCAGGTCCTGGGCTTAGGCCTCAGGGCAAGAGGATGAGGCAGGCCTGGAACTCTGGTGGGCATCAGGACAAGTGGAGGCCTGAGACCATGCACGATGAACCAGGCAAGTGAACCACTCAATAAAATACACCATAAGAACACACAGACAGGCACAGCAGAACAACAAAATGCAGGCCTGGGGAGATCGCACAGTTGAGAAAGTACTGCCTTGTAAGCATGAGGACCTGAACCCAGTTCCCAGAACTCACTTTTAGAAAGCAGGGTGTGGTGTGGACTTGTGACCCCAGCACTGGGGTGGGAGAAACAGGAGGCTCCCTGGGGCTCCCTGGCTAGCTTGTCTTTATGGCAGGCTCCATATCAGTAAGAGGCCCAGTCTCAAAACCAAGGTGCAGTGGAGGAATGGCATTCTGGCTTCTAAATGCACATGTGTGCATGTACCTGCACTCATATGCACACATATATACCCAACATGTGAATACACACATGTGCACAAAACAAAAACAAAATGCAAAATGTATATGAAAATATTGTTTTTATGTGACTGGAATTTAACCATATACCAAAGGCGGCTAAGTTAGGTTCTTGTGAGGTGAATGTGTGGCCATGATGTTGGGGTCAGAGCAAATGTGTGGCCATGAGAGTGCTGGGATCAGAGGTGAACGTGTGGCCATGATGTTGTGGATTTGAACCCAGGTCCTCATGCTTGTGCAGCAGGTGCCTTTACTCACTGAGCCATTGTTTTTAGCCCCCATGAATTTTATTTTCCATGATTTTATTTTAGCAAAGTCACTTATTATATTGGCATATAAATCAAGATATTCACATTGTTTATCAGGGTGTGGTGGTACATATCTTTAATATTAGCACTTACAAGGCAGAGTCAATGTGGATTTCTGTGAGCTCAAGGCCAGCCTCAATTACATAGCAAGTTCCAACCAGAATAAGACTCTGCCAAAATAATAATAATAATAATAATAATAATAATAATATCTGTTTTCAGTTGTAAAATTATCTGAATTTTAAAAATTTGATTCTACCGTGTCTGAGGTTTTAACATATTTTATTATAAGTTATAGACTGAGTTGAATATAGACTATTTGAGTATACTTTTTTACATTTTCTTTTTTGTTATTGTTGTCCTTTTTTCTTCCCTTTTCTTTTTCTTTTCTTTTCTTTTTTTTGAGATAGACTCTCCCTACATAGCCCTGGTCATCCTGGACTCAATCTATAGACCAGGCTGGCCTTGAATTTACAGAGATCCACTTGCCTCTGCCTCCTGAGTGCAGGGATTAAAGGTGTGTGCCACCTTGCCCTCTTATATATTCAATAAAGTAATTTTCCCTTGGTCTACTAATATGTTTGCTGAAATTAAGGGATAAGCACAAGAATAACTAATGGATATAACATTTTAATGTCTAATTATTATTTTAAAGATTTATTTATTTTGCATGATGGGTATTTCGCCTGCATGCATGTCTGTGTTGCCATGTATGTGTGTGGTGCTTTTGGAGGCCAGAAGAGGGCATTGGATTTCCTGGAATGGGAATTACAGACAGTTGTGAGCTGCCATGTGACTGCTCTCCTAGATCAAACTGTAGTTTAACTGCTGAACCATCTCCCCAGTGCCTGAAATCAATATTATTAAAAGAAAACTTTATTCACAGCCAGGTGCGGAGGTGCGCGCCAGCACGTGTTCACACCCAAGTGTGGAGGTGAACCCCAGCACGTGTTCACACCCAGGTGTGGAGGTGAACCCCAGCACGTGTTCATAACCAGGTATGGAGGTGAACCCCAGCACGTGTTCACACCCAGGTGTGGAGGTGCACCCCAGCACGTGTTCACACCCAGGTGTGGAGGTGCATGCCAGCACTTGTTCACACCCAAGTGTGGAGGTGCACCCCAGCACTGTTCATACCCAGGTGTGGAGGCGCACCCCAGNTGGAGGTGAACCCCAGCACGTGTTCACACCCAGGTGTGGAGGTGCACCCCAGCACGTGTTCACACCCAGGTGTGGAGGTGCATGCCAGCACTTGTTCACACCCAAGTGTGGAGGTGCACCCCAGCACTGTTCATACCCAGGTGTGGAGGCGCACCCCAGCACGTATTYACACCCAGTTGTGGAGGTGCACCCCAGCACTTTCATACCCAGGTGTGGAGGTGCACCCCAGCACTCATTCACACCCAGGTGTGGAGGTGCACCCCAGCACTGTTCATACCCAGGTGTGGAGGCGCACCCCAGCACGTATTCACACCCAGTTGTGGAGGTGCACCCCAGCACTTGTTCATACCCAGGTGTGGAGGTGCACCCCAGCACTTGTTCACACCCAGGTATGGAGGTGCACCCCAGCACTCCTTCACACCCAGGTGTGGAGATGCACCCCAGCACTTGTTCATACCCAGGTGTGGAGGTGCACCCCAGCACTTGAGAAGCTGAGGCAGGGGAACTCAGAACTCTGGGGTACATAGCGAAACTGTCACAAAGAAATACTCCAAAAGGCCACAGTTTCATGCTGGCAGATCTAGGGTATAATTGTCCTGTGGTTCCTAGAGTAAGAAGAGTGTCTCATGTGCACTGTGTCTAGAAATGTGGCTCCCAACTGGGAAAGATATTCTTGCTCTCCATGAGAAGGTATTAATGTTTGAGGGATTGACACAACTTGCTTCTGATAAATAGCTGCTGAAGTCACAGGTAAACATGGACCAGCCCTATAACAAAGGACTAACCATTTCAGAATGTCAACAGTGCTGAGGTTCCAAAACTGCTCTTTCTCTCTCCCCCCTGCCACACACATACACACACACACGAAAATAAAACAAAAATACAAATTGTTTTATTCTGCAAAATGTTCTAATATACTTTAAGTGTTGTGCACGGTTGTTGCAAATAATGCATTCTAGAATCATAAATGGGAACACAAGGAGCAACAAGAAAATGGATCTGTGATACATTATACTATGTGAGACTCTGCTGCATTTTTGCAGCATGGTAAGAGCCAATATGGTGTCATTTCCTAGAAAGCATGTTCAAGGTGATGTATCATGCTGCACATGTTGAGTAGCAGGTACTGGGAGGACAGGGATATCCATGCTGTCCTTCATAAACTTGAGTTTGTGGTTTGCAAGTGGGGCTTTTCACAGGGCAGAGGTGATGCCAGGAGACATCCCAGTATCAACCCTGGATCCTGAGTGCAGCTCTGGCGAGCAGGGAAGCTGTTGCTATCAGATCATGAGCCTTTCCCCCATCTTCTGCAGAGGAGCGTGCTGTTTGGCTACCAAAATATTAGGACTAAGAGCAGCTGGCAGAACCGTTCACCAGGGAACTGAAGCTGCATGCAGGAGCCAAAGGAAAAACTTCATCTTTGGCAATGGCTGGAGGAGGAAGGAACTCACTGTGGGTCTTCTTTTGGATGGCCTCACTCCCAGATAAGGGCTTCCAGACCCCAGCTTACCCTAAGGATGCCCTCCAGGCAGGTGTGCTCTGGAGCCAGCACTGAGGGCAGGTCCTTTCTGGCATGGTGAACTGGAGGCAACTCTGTCTCTGTCCTAAAGAGATCCACAGCCTGATAGTAAGTTAATTATCAGCATATATGATTGTTGAAGTAGAAAAACTGCTGTCTCGGCTGATTTTTTTAAAGAGATGGTCCAAAGGGAATTAATCGATGCTGGGAAACCTGCAAGGAGAAATTTGAAGTACACGGATTTCTAGAGTCTCTAGAGCAGTGGTTCTCAACATGTGGGTCACGTCCCTTTTGGGGGTCAAATGACTCTTTCACAGGGGTTACCTCAGACTATCATCAGAAAACACAGATATTGCATTATGATTCATAGCAGTCACAAAATTGCAGTTATGAAATAGCAATGAAAATAATTTTGTGATTGGGGACCACAATGTTAGGAACCACAACTGTGTTAAAGGGTCTCAATATTAGGAAGGCTGAGAGCCACTGCTCTAGAGAAACAGAACAGACAGAATAAATATGTGTTATAAAAGATTTATTAGCTTGGCTTCTATAGCATGGGATGGGCAGTCCAACAATGGCTGTCTATATGCTAGAGAGGCTGAGAACCTGGTAGGTGTGTTTAATCCGTGAAGCAGATGCCTCATCAATTCCATACTGGCTCTGAAAGGCTGGGGGATTTCTAAAGAACTGCTGGCCATCAGCCCATACAGGGAGCCTGAAGAAGCTGAGTTCTGAGGCCAGTGAGCATGGTACCAGAAACAGGGGGATAGATAGCTGTCCTCACCAGCAGGAGGACAAGGCAGTTGTCAGGAAAGCACTGAGTTTTCCTGGGATCTCTTCGAGTGTGTGTGTGTGTGTGTGTGTGTGTGTGTATGCACATGCATGTACACAACTGTGCATTGGTATGTATACCTGTGTACTGGCACTCACAGAGGACAGAAGAAGGAATCAGAGTTATAGGTGATTATGAGCAACCTAACACGAGTACTGTCAACTTGAGACCTCTGCAAGAGCATTACACGTTCTTAACTGCTGAACCGTTTCTCCAGCCACCCAGGAGCTGGAGTCATTTCCATTCTCAGTTAATCCTTCTGGAAATGCCAAGATAGAAGGTCTGGGTACCGTGACTGACCCATGCTCTATCAAAGATCTCTTGGTAGGGAGGTGACATCCTTATCAGTGGGAATCAACTGTTCACCAAAATTCCTAGAGGTAGAAATAATCAGGATTGGGGCACAAATGTGAGGCGCATGTCTGGGGTGCACTGTGTGCTGACAATTCAGATAGAGAGCCACACGCACAGTACACAGGACATGCTCAAAGATTTTGTAGAGTGTGGGCTGGGTCTGAGTGGAAGCTGGGGGCCAAAGAGGTCACCACCATCTCCTGATGGTGGTGGGGAGGGAAGTCAGCCAGCAACCCCCCTCACCCATCAGGGAGAAAGGGATGGAAATGCACAGCAACAGAGTTTGGCCCAGTGTTAAACACTGGAAAGCCGCTGCTTCTGAAATAATAACACAACCGTGCAATCCCATTAGAAATTCTTAATGGGGAGAGAAAAGAAACACTCACAGCCAATTTCCTTCCAGCTCCTGTAATTATTAGCACAATTTTAAAGAGTAGGGTGTTTGTTCTTTCCCACCACTACCAGTTCTTTCGTTCATTCATTCATTCATTCATTCATTCATTCATTCATTCATTCATTCAGTGATTTTCTCGGAGTATCTGTTCTATGCCAGGCACTGATGATTATGTTTGGGGTACAGCCGTGAGCAGGACGCTGCCTTCATGGAGCTTACATCCTAGACAGCAAATAAAGGGTTAACTACATGCTATGCCTGATGGTGGAAAGTACTGTGGGAACGGGGGATATGGGGGCAAACAATCTGAAACAGGATGGTCCCTGCCTCGAGAGAAGCTCGAGGATATAAAGAAGCACATTTTTGGAGTCGGGAAAGCCTGGGTGTGCTCTAGGACAGCCATGGGATGGGTGGGAGGAAGAACGAGAAGGCAGCCTGGGGATAAGAGCAGGCACAGGGACGCTGAATGCAGAGCCTGAGGGTAGAGGCTAGCCTGGGGCATGTCTGAGGACAGGAGGAAGCCGAATTTGGGCACAGGTGGAGGCAGGAAGTCGATGAAACAATGAGAGATTGCGGACGTTTTCTTCCATAAGTGAGGGAAGAAGAGCAATGCTGGAGGTGTAGGAAGGGATAGAAGAGGAAGGGCAGCAACAGACCTGGCATGGCAGAGGAGAAGCTCCTAGACACATGCAATGTTAATGCCTTCTCCCGTCCTGGAAGGAAGTCCTTTGTGACCACGGTCCATCAAACTTTCATTCGGAAATTATATATGTGTGTGTATATATTACAATATTTTTAGGGTTATTTTACGTGTATGAGCATTTTGCCTGCATGTTTGAGCACCATGTACATGCCTACCCATGGTTGTGAGCTGTTGTGGAAGAAAACCCCTCCTCTGGGGAAGAATGCTTTGGAAGCTTCTGGAGAGTCTGGACTGATCCCTTTCAAGTGCGGTTCAGGAAGCTGTGTGAAGGATCCAGGCAAATCCTTGAGCTCAGTTCTCACCACAGGGCTCTCCTGACTCTCCTCCAGCCCCGTCCTCCCCCTAGGTGGCACCCTCCACATCAGGGTGACTCAGCTGCTGCTGCAAAATTCCTCCCAAACCCCACGGGTCAAAAGCCCTTCTACTATTTATTCCCTAAAGAGCAGAGCCTTTCATTATACCCAGGGCCTGGCAAACAAGAGCCCAGTGGGAGAGGACACGGCTCCAAACAGGGGGGCGCTCTTGTTCCATTCCTGCCTGGGCAGTGTCAGAGCTTGGACTGAGCAAAATGAAATATTCCTGCACACCCAACTCCAGGATACGGAAGCCATTGCACCGACAGCACATTTAAAACAGCCCCCCTCCAAACATCCTTAGACTTCATTTTACTTGTTGAGAACAAGCTTTTCCATCTTTTATCCAGGGCACCGGGGACCCCCTGAACAGAAGCTGTAGCCAGAAAGGAAAGAGCTCTTGCCAGTTTTTAAGAAAAAGAAAAACTTCCTTTCAACTAGCGTATTGTGTTAGAGATGCCTTCAGTCCCAGTGTGCCTCATTATGCGTGTTCGTGTGCAACTACCACGCCCATCCACCCACCCCATCCTTGTGCCACACATATTACACACATTTGTACTACCCTTCAGACACATTTAAACACACATCCCATCCCTCTGTGAACATGTGTGCATACAACTCTTTGTACAACATATACCCATATTTTAGTTATCCTATCCTATAACTACTATGTGTGCTTATATCCTATAACACACAGACACACATACTGCCACCATTTGTCTCCACTTCCATGCCATCTATGCACACACATTGTACACCCACATATGCTCACACACAAGAGAATTGACCTACTCAGCAAGTCACACCATGTCACACATGGCATCACACCTTGCCACCACCACCATCATCCTCACCACACCTAAAGCCCCTACATACACACTCTCTCCTCCCGTTCTCTTAATTCCAGCTTCCTTGTTTGAGATTTTAAAACACGTGTTTATGTGACTTACATGCAGGTCAAAGGCCCATGTGTTGGTTGCCCTGACCACTCTTCCTGGGTCAATAGGCACTGAGGCCACCATTGGCATCTATTACCATTGCTGCCTGGGAGGAGGGAAGGAAAGGGCAAACTCTCAGGCCAGGGATCTGGGATGGATCCGAGGATTAATTAAAAATTAGCGAGTCATTTATGAGGCAGTAACTTGAGTCCAGAGCAGGCCTTGGGCTGAGAGCATCTCCCTGTTTGCTCATTAACCTGGCACATGGAACTCGCAATCTGGATGAGATGGAGCTGAGGGCAGATGGTCAGGGTTAGACAATAAGAACCTGGAAGCATCCACTCATCTCCTTTCCTCCACATTCCTCATTTAAAGATAAAGAGATTTAAAATGTGAAATCTCAGAGGTTCGGAGGACGAAGGAGCCGAACCACATGGTTCCAATTAGAAAGAAAATCTAATCACCCCCCGACATTATCTCTTGTACCATTTTCACGCCACATCGCTTCCCCCATTCCCAACCCTCCTTGAGATTCACTGCCCTCTTCCACCTAGTGAGGGTGTTCTCAGAGAGCTAGGGCTATTTTTACTCCCTCATTTGGAAAAACACCATTCCGAAAGCAGATCTGCAGCATCCTGTCCCAGCAAGGCGGTCCGAGCTGAGGCTGAATGACTCCCCAAGTAGCTATGCGTGGGCATTATTTGGGCCACCTGTACTTTCCAGTAGGTTTAGATGACTGAAAAGTATCCCCTCTTGACCAGAGGTGTCAATCTCGAGTCACTCAGACTGGGCAAGTGATGGCAACCATTGGGCTATTTGTGGATGACAATACAGTTGAAGGTGGTTAATTAGAGTCCGGATCCAGCTAGTCTTATAGTTTGAATCCTGGAGGTACCCCTGGGCCTCAGACCCTGACTCAGGGGCTCTCACTGTAAAATGAATGATGCCAGGAGTCACTTTCATGGCGATGCTAGGAATAACTACCAAGGCTGCAATGCATGGTAGCTGCTTTCCTTATGAATGGACTCCAAGTTTCTAGTCTGGAAATAAATATCTGCTAGATGAGCTCAGCACCACAAAGGGTTTCTCACCATGACAGCGTCCTGCAGGAAGGCAGGATGCAGGAGCATTTAGCATCATAATTTTAAAGAGTTGAACAGAGGTCCCAGATCAGCAGGATGTCCCACGGTTTCACACTACCTCTTCTCAGCCTCAGTGCCACCGGGTTATCAGAGCGAGGAACAATGTGATAATTGTGTCCTTGCCTCTTCCCTAGTTTCGCTAATGAAACCCCCTTTATCTATGCCAACTTGTTCACCCATTTGGAACAAGAGCTCTCTTCTAATTGGCAAGTCATCATCTGAGCAATAATACCTGTTATTACCACCTGATCTCTCTTTCAATAGTAGGTTATTATTATGTACTTGGATAAAAATGCCCGTGCTGTTATCCGGAAGGCCAGGTTAAGCAGAACAATATGATCTCAGGTAATAATAATGAAATCTTGCATATCCACGGTGCATGGATTTTTAAAGTACATAGTATGTCAGCAGGCTGCTCCCTGGCCTCCCTGGGCCAAGAAGTCCTGGCATTGTGCCTTTTGTTCTGTTTGGAACTTTAAGTTTTCAGGTCCCATGGACCTTTAGAAGTCTCTGTGCAGAGCCTCTGGCAGGGTTCGGTGACAACCGTGCCAGACCAAGGCAGGCCTGGTTGAGATGAAGTCGGGCCTGTTTTGCTGCAAACATGCACCTCTGACCCCAAAGAGGCAGTTTCTTTCTTATGACCATTTATTATTTACAAAGTGCCGCAAGTGTACATGACATTTTATGAGACACATAGACAAGGTCTCTGCCCCGTGGACTGAGAAGTTTCATCTACTGTTTCATCTGTCTGAGCTTAGCTGTGGGGAGGCAGGGGAGGCAGGTAGGGCTGAGAACCTTCATACTGTCTGGGGCAGCTGGCTGGAAATAAGGCTTTCTGATGAGCCATTTGAAAGGCAGGGAAGCCGAGCCAGATGCACACAGCTCTTTGGGATCACAGCAGTTGGAGAGGCATCTGTATTCCAGGCCAGGAAAGTCAAGTTCTGCCCATGTGCCTTGGAATGGTTGGGGGAGAACCAAGACTGCCCGCTAGGAAGAGATGGCAAAGGTCACACTGTCTTGAGAGCCCCTTATGGTATCACATACCTCCCCTTTACGGGCTTTGTAGAAAGCTGTTTTGTTTTCATCTGTTTTGGCTTGTTTTGGGGTGTAGTGCAGACGGGAAAGAACATTAGTTAGATTTTTTTAAAAGTATTATTAACTTATTATATAGCTTCAAACAGATTCACTTTCCTTTTCTAGAAATAAAAATTTCAGGCTGTTTGGACATCTTTGGTTTCTCCCTGCTGCTCACCAAAAGCTCATCTGTTTGTCTCTGTCCCAATCAGGCTGGCTCTAATGGCACCCCCCAGTCACCCACAGCGCCTGAATTATTCATCTGTTCACCCTACCATCTCCCACTGAGTAGCTCGAGGGGACAGGCCTTGGCCTGAGAAGATGCATATGAGCATGTCCTTCCCCTGCGAAGCACCAGACAGATGGGAACAAGGTTGTGAAAAAGCAGAGAGGTTGGGCCAAAGCTGCATCCTCCTGTGGGAGGAGACAGAGGCTTTGGCCCTGTGAACGCATTTCTTTCAGCACCTCCAATCATTCATTTGGAACACATCTGAGTTCCTATTCTCAGGAACAGGGGCTCACATTCTAGGGAGGCTCAGAAATCTAGCTTTGCCCTAGGCTCAGGAAGTACTGATCACGTCCCTGGCATAGGATTCTTCATGCTCTGAGCTCAGGGCTTGGTCCAACACGCGGCAGATTTTGCAGCCAGAAACAGATATAAACTTGGCTGAGCAGAACCAGTGGAAACAAAATAGGTTCTGTAATGTACAGAATATGCAGCAGATGGCTCTGCTTCCCACCAGCCCTGCAAGGCTGATTCACACAGCCTATGCCATCCACCGTCATCACCATCACCATCATTATTACCAACATCATCAGCACCACCATCACCATCACCATCACTACCACCACCATTATAACCATCATTATTACCATCAGCAGCAGCACCACCATCACTATCACTACCACCACTACCACCACCATTATAACCATCATTATTACCATCATCATCAGCACCACCATCACCATCACTACCACCACTACCACCACCATTATAACCATCATTATTACCATCATCATC